>JBAMBO010001885.1:0-21145 GCA_037044535.1 Lordiphosa magnipectinata
GTTGACAAAAAAAGGGTGTCAACAAAAATGTATAGACGTTACAAAAATTTGTATGAGCTAATGAAGCCTATCAAAGAAAATCTAATAAAATTACAAAATAAACTAATAACGACTCCGACACGGTGGGGGAATTTTATTTGCCCGTCCGGCCAGCTATGCCCCTATTCACAGCCAATTGTAGTCAGAGACGTTATTAGAGCTAACAAAAACTTTAATAATATAGAGATCGAGAAGAGGGAGAGAGAGAGAAAGAGAGAGAAAAAAACCAAAAGCTTTAGTTATGTAGGAACAAAGGAGAAAAAAGTAAGATAATATATTAAATTAAAATAAAACTGAGAAAGAGAGAAAAATATCTTAAAATAAACTTTAAAAATAAAAAATTTATACTTAAAACTTAAAACTAAATAACCGGAAAATCTCTGACCCGGTGGGGGAGGATTTTTTAGCCAGTCCGACAAGCTATGCCCCTACTCACAGCTGGGAGTGGTCAGAGATTTCCCCGGAGATAATTATAGAGAGACGTTTTTAGAGAGAAGAGAGAGAGATCTGTTGAGAGCAGGTGATAGAGATCATTGTAATTTTGACATAAGACCCGAAAACGATTGTGCTGGGCATAATCAGTTGTGCATCTGGGCAAGATTAAAGGTAAATAGTTTCTAGTTGGCCTAGAAGGAACGGAAAAGTTAAGGCAACCTAAGAGTTCGGTGGAATCTACATCACTAATGATTAACTTATGAAGAAAAGAAACGCCTAGGACTGTTCTACGATTAGCTAACGAAGGAAGGTTAATAAGCAAGAGTCTGCTGGAGTACGATGGCAGACGAAGGTTAGGGTCCCAATTTAGTCCACGAAGAGCAAAAAGCAAGAATTGCTTTTGTACTGATTCAATACGATCGATATGCTTTTTATATTGCGGACACCAGACGGACGAGCAGTATTCAAGTACAGGACGGACAAGAGCAGTGTACAGGAGCTTTGTGGTGTATGGATCATTAAATTCCTTCGAACAACGTTTAAAGAATCCAAGTACACCATTCGCCCTATTAACAATAGAGGAGATATGAGGATTGAAACTCAATTTGGGGTCAAAAAGAATTCCAAGATCAACGACGGTAGATATTCGTTGCAGGGGTTCATTGCCAATCGTATAAATAGCCAGCGAAGGTTTGCAACGATGGAAAGTCATAAACATGCACTTGGAGCATTAAGGTATAAATGATTAACCAAGCACTAAGACTGCAAGGAGTTTAAATCATCCTGCAATCTAATGGGATGTGTCGGGTCATTGAAAGATAAATTAAGTTTAACGTCATCGGCATACATAAGTATCCGAGAATAAGATAGTATTGTGGGTAGGTCATTAATAAAAAGAGTAAAAAACAAAGGACCAAGGTGACTACCTTGCGGTACACCGGACGTTACAGAGACGGGCTTTGAAGTGTCTGAACGTAATATAACTTTCTGCGTTCTATTTTTTAAATAGGACGAAATCCAGAGCAGAAAAGAGGCGGGAAATCCTAACCGATCAAGCTTTTAGAGGAGAAGATCATGGTTTACAGAGTCAAAAGCCTTACTAAAGTCGGTGTAAATGACATCGGTTTGCTTTTTCTCAAGGAACCCATCATTAACCAATGAAGTAAATTCAAGCAAATTGGTCATAGTTGACCGACGCTTAATAAACCCATGCTGGAAAGGTGATAAAATCGATTTGCAATAATGCTGCAAGGTGGAGGTTATAATCTCTTCAAATAATTTAGGAATAGCGGAGAGCTTAGCTATGCCTCTGTAATTGGAAATATCAGATTTTCCACCTTTTTTATGAAGAGGAATGATATAGGACTCTTTCCAAAGAGTTGGAAAGACTGAAGAACCGAGTGATAGATTGAAAATCTTAAGCAAAGGTTTGCATAAGGAACTACAGCACTCTTTGAGAACACAACTAGGAATGTTGTCAGGGCCAGGGGAGTATGAGGATTTTAGAGATTTTAAATGCGAAAGTAGGAAGCTTTCACTAATTGAGGGAACACAAATCGAGTTAGAAGAAGGAATGGTATATGGTTAAGAAGTGTTAGTAAAGTGGATAGAGGAATACGTTGATTGAAAAAAGTCTGCGAATAGGTCGACGGCAGCGGAATCATTGCCAGCCTTTTGGTCACCCAGAAAAAAAGAAGAAGGTAGTGATGAAGATCTACGCTTAGAGTTCACAAAGCTATAGAATTGTTTAGGGTCCTCTGCAAATTGAATTTTGCACCGGGCAAGATAATTCTTATAGCACTCAGAGTTAAAAAGTGTTAAGTTGGATTTTGCTATTGAATATTTAGAGAAATCAACAGCCAAGCCAGATCGTTTATACTTTTTGAAGCATCTAGACTTAATATTTTTCAAATTAGAAAGTCTAGGGCAGTACCAAGGAGGATTAAGTGACGCGGGAGAAGCTACGCTATTAGGAACACAGATATCTAAGAGAGAATTAAAGGATTCGTAGAAAAAGGCAAAAGCAAAATCAAAATCAACCGCATTGAACAGAGGTGACCAGTCTGTTGCACAAATAAGTTGATTTAATAATGTAAAGTTTCCTTTACGAAAACAACGACGAGGCTTATTAGGAATTCTAGAGGTTGATGAAGTAGTTTCAGAAACTGAAAGAGAGATTTCAAGAGTACGATGGTAAATATCTTCGGGCAGTGATAGAGGGGCGGACCTAGAAACTACAGCATTAGTACTGTCAGCGACAAAGACAAGATCCAGCAATTTATTAAGATCGTTTGGAATTGAATTTATCTGAGACAAGGACATATCAAACAGATGATCTAAAAAGTCATGCTGTGTTGATGGCACAAGATAGGTTGACCCACTAAGATACGACCAGGCGATGTTTGGTAAGTTGAAATCACCAACAACAACCAATGAGTCAATGTCTCGTAATTGGGCACAAACATCTTTTATACAAGTTATATGGTTCATATAAACTTGAATATCGGAAGAAGGAGGGATATAGGAGTAAGTAATATATAACGAAAAGGAAAGAAAAGAAACTTTTACGGCTACGAATTCCACACCATCAGGCAGACTTAGTGGAATTAATCAGTACACCACCTCCTCTTCGAGTAAGTCGATCTTGTCGATAGATAACAAAATCATTTGACAAAATTTCACAATCAGAGATTGATGGATTTAACCACGTCTCTGAGAAGGCAATAATGTCAAACTCAAATGAAGCACTATTCAAGAACATGGTAGTAAGTTTTGATAACAGACCCCTAACATTCTGATAGGCTATAAAAGGACTAAGGGACAGAACTAGTTTTTTGAAACCCTGTTAGAGCTAGACCCTACATTTGAGGGCATGCTGACGGGCATTGGCCTAACACTATTTTTTTGCCTAAACTCATGAACAATCATATCTGGCAGCCAAAATTCTGGGTCACTTATGTTAAAGGAAGCTACATCACGAGGCTGGGCAAAATTAAACTTTGAAATCGAAACACTTGCTGAGGATTTGCTCGCAATATAGGCGGCAATTTTCTCGCAAGTAGTTTCGTTTGCGTTGACGATTTCCTTTTTGTTTTGGTTTTTGTTTTCGATTTCGTTTTCTATTTCGTATTCGATATTTCGTTTTGGTTTTCGTTTTCGAATTCGTTTTCTTTATCGTTTTCGTTTTGGTTTTTGTTTTCAGTTTCGATTTCGTTTTGGTTATGGTTTCCGTTCTCGATCTCGACTTCGTTTTCGATTAAGTTTTCGATTTCGTTATCGATATAGTTTTGGTTTATGTGTTCGATTTCTATTTCGTTTTCGATTTCATTTTCGTTTTCGATTTCGATTTCGTTTTTGATTTGGCTTTCATTTTCGAATTCGATTTATTTTTCGATTTCGTTTTGGTTTTCGATTTCGGTTATAGATTTCGTTTTCGATTTTGTTTTCAATTTCGATTTCGTTTTCGACTTCGTTATCGTTTCTTTTTTCGTTTTCGATTTCGTTTTGGTTTTCGTTTTCGAACTCGATTTATTTTTCGATTTCGTTTTCGTTTTGGTTTTCGATTTCGGTTATAGATTTCGTTTTCGATTTTGTTTTCAATTTCAATTTCGTTTTCGTTTCTTTTTTCGTTTTCGATTTCGGTTTCACTTTTGTTTTCGGTTTCGTTTTCGATTTATTTTTCAAATTTCGTTTTCGATTTATTTTTCGATTTCGTTTTGGTTTTCGTTTTCGAATTCGATTTATTTTTCGATGTCGTTTTCGTTTTGGATTTCGATTTCGGTTTCATTTTTGTTTTCGATTTCGGATTCGATTGTGTTTTCGTTTTCGACTTAATTTTCGTTATCGATTTCATTTTCATTTTCGATTTCGTTTTGGGTTTTTGTTTTCGTTTTGGTTATATAAGGTTGTCAAAAAAGTCTTGCGGTATTTTTATTGAATTTTCAATTGTTCATAAAATTGGTTATAATAATGCGATTTAAGTCAAATATGCGCCGTTTTGTTCGATGACGAGTTCCCAACTAGATGCCAACTTCATAATGCCCCTCTTATAGAAGCTCGCTTCCCTATTGGCAAAAAACTCGGAGAGCCAATTTTCACAGGACTCTCTTGTGGCCAACTTCCGACTACCAAGCTCGTTCGCCATGGACAGAAATAGGTGGTAATCACTTGGTGCGAGATCCGGACTATACGGTGGATGTAAAAGAACCTCCCATCAGAGCTCCCGGAGCTTCTGGCGCGTCACCAAAGATGTGTGTGGCCTGGCGTTGTCCTGATGGAAGACAATTCGGCCTCTGTTGATCAAAGATGGCCTCTTCTGCATGAGTGGTGCATTCAAGCGGTCCAGTTGTTGGCAGTACAGGTCCGAATTGAGCGTTTGGCCATAGGGGAGCAGCTCATAGTGGATGATTCCCAGCCAATCCCACCAAACACACAGAAGAACCTTCCTGGCCGTCAATCCAGGATTGGCCACCGTCTGGGCAGCTTCACCGCTTTTCGACCACGACCGTTTGCGCTTCACGTTGTCGTAAGTGACCCACTTTTCATCGCCAGTCACCATCCGCTTCAAAAACGGGTCGATTTTGTTGCGATTCAGAAGCGATTCGCATGCATCCATACGGGCAAAAATGTTTCTTTGCGTCATGTCGTGTGGCACCCATACATCGAGCTTCTTTTTGAATCCAAGCTTCTTCAAATGGTTTATAACGGTTGATGATGACTCATGCCCAGCTCTTGGACGATGCTACGGCTGCTACTATGCCGGTCTCTTTCGATCAATTCAGCGATTTTATCGCAATTTTCGACGACAGGCCTTCCGGACCGTGGCGCATCTTCGATCACCTCTGCACCAGAACGAAAACGTTGAAACCATCGTTGTGCGGTGGAAATGGAAACTGTATCGGGTCCATAAACTGCACAAATTTTATTGGCAGCATGAGATGCATTTTTGCCTTTATCGTAGTAGTACTGTAAAATATGCCGTATTTTCTCTTTATTTTGCTCCATGTTTGCGACGCTATAACTCACGAACGACTAAAAACAAACAACAATAAGAGCTTTCCAAAAAGCTCTAGCGTGAACCGATGCGACGAATACAACTAGAACTACGCGCTTGCAAAGACAAGCTTGCGGAAATACCGCAAGACTTTTTTGACAACCTTATATTTATCGATTTCGATTTCTATTTCGATTCTATTTTCGATTTTCCTTTTGATTTCGTTTTCGATTTCGTTTAATTTTTCGATTTCGTTTTCGTTGTCGATTTCCTTTTCGTTATCGATTTCGGTTTCGATATAGTTTTGGTTTATGTGTTCGATTTCTATTTCGTTTTCGATTTCATTTTCGTTTTCGATTTCGTTATCGATTTCGTTTTCGATTTCGTTATCGTTAACGCCTAGTTCTAGGGGCGTTCGAATTTTCCTTCAAGAAATTAGCTTGATATTCCTTTTGTGGAATGTAAAAGGCAGTGTGGCCAGATAACCTAAAAAAATACCAAAAACCGAAAATAAATAAAATGGGCAGCTGATTTGTACTTTGACTTAACTAAAGTACTTAAATTAAGTGAGGCCCAATACACAACATGGAGGATGTTGCAATTTCAGCTCTTAAAATTAATAAAAAACAAGTAAGAGCGCTGTAGTCGAGTTTCCCGACTACAAAATACCCTGTTCAATTGAGAAACACATACAAACACACTCGCATACACACACACACACACACGTGCGGACACATAGACACACACGCGCTCACACGCGGCCTGCTGACTACAAAATACCCTGTTCAATTGAGAAACACATACAAACACACTCGCATACACACACACACACACGTGCGGACACATAGACACACACGCGCTCACACGCGGCCTGCTGACTGCATACCGGCCCCCCTCCCCCGCTCCCATAAGCTTATTAGAAGCTAGAAGCTGCCAATAAAATTTGTGCAGTTTATGGACCCGATACAGTTTCCATTTCCACCGCACAACGATGGTTTCAACGTTTTCGTTCTGGTGCAGAGGTGATCGAAGATGCGCCACGGTCCGGAAGGCCTGTCGTCGAAAATTGCGATAAAATCGCTGAATTGATCGAAAGAGAACGGCATAGTAGCAGCCGTAGCATCGGCCAAGAGCTGGGCATGAGTCATCAAACCGTCATAAGCCATTTGAAGAAGCTTGGATTCAAAAAGAAGCTCGATGTATGGGTGCCACACGACTTGACGCAAAAAAACATTTTTGCCCGTATGGATGCATGCGAATCGCTTCTGAATCGCAACAAAATCGACCCGTTTTTGAAGCGGATGGTGACTGGCGATGAAAAGTGGGTCACTTACGACAACGTGAAGCGCAAACGGTCGTGGTCGAAAAGCGGTGAAGCTGCCCAGACGGTGGCCAAGCCTGGATTGACGGCCAGGAAGGTTCTTCTGTGTGTTTGGTGGGATTGGCAGGGAATCATCCACTATGAGCTGCTCCCCTATGGCCAAACGCACAATTCGGACCTGTACTGCCAACAACTGGACCGCTTGAATGCAGCACTCATGCAGAAGAGGCCATCTTTGATCAACAGAGGCCGAATTGTCTTCCATCAGGACAACGCCAGGCCACACACATCTTTCGTGACGCGCCAGAAGCTCCGGGAGCTCGGATGGGAGGTTCTTTTGCATCCACCGTATAGTCCGGATCTCGCACCAAGTGATTACCACCTATTTCTGTCCATGGCGAACGAGCTTGGTAGTCGGAAGTTGGCCACAAGAGAGTCCTGTGAAAATTGGCTCTCCGAGTTTTTTGCCAATAGGGAAGCGAGCTTCTATTAGAGGGGCATTATGAAGTTGGCATCTCGTTGGGAACTCGTCATCGAACAAAACGGCGCATATTAGACTTAAATCGCATTATTATAACCATTTTAATGAACAATTGAAAATTCAATAAAAATACCGCAAGACTTTTTTGACAACCTTATATATACTTTAAAGGGTCGGAGAAGCTTCCTTCTGGCTGTTACATACATTTGCACAACTTCATGATCCCCTTTTCCCATTTTTAATGGGAACAGGGTATAAAAACGCACTTTGCTGTGTCACCCGAATAAAACTAAAAAAAAATGGAGCATCCTACTGCGCTTTCCACAACTAAAGAAGCTAAAGAAAACACTTCGATAGCAGACAGCCCACCCACACACAACAGTCGACCCAGTCCCAAACATGTGCGGAATACAACTAGAAATTTTGTCAACTCAGAGATCCGGTCTGTAACTTGGCAAAATGATGCTGCTGGTGTTACCAATATTCCATTTTTTTTTTTAATTTTTTATAATATTCTTATCATATAAATTTATAATATTATACTATTAATTATTTTTACTATTTTATTGTTTATTTTTCTTTGTGAGCCTCTACTGACTCAAAAAGGAAGATTATAATTTGCACCTCCATCATAGTGGTCACGTCGGAGGGCAACTGGCTTAGCAAAGGGTCGGGTTAAGTCCTTTTCCTCTTCTTTTTTTATCAAAAAATGATTACACCATTCTCACCAACTCATCGGATACTAAGGGCTGTTCTACCTTCCGCTTTGTGGTCTGCTTTACCTGCTGTGAAAGACAATTAGACAATATTTTTGCGTATATTTATATTTAAATATTTAACTTACATAGGAATATGACGGTAATGTAAAGTTTGTAGAGTGAAACTCTAAAATGTCATCGGAAAACATGCTCTCCTCACAATGTCACACCAACATGCATTTTTTTTCACAGCATCAATTAATGCGTTGTTATCGTCATTATTAAAATTTTGCAGACGATTTTTAGTCTTGCGCTCCATTTTTTTAGTTTTGCCTTCCATTTCAATTTGACAACTGACACAAGGAAAAAATGTCTGCACAATATATCTTGAAGTAATCTCAGCTGTTCGATACAGTCCACACAAGCAATCGATATGGCAACTCTCACAATTCCTTGTGTGTATTGCTTGGCTTTCTGGGTACCAGACTACAGAACGAGGCAAGGAAAAATTCCTTAAGCTATTTTTTTTTTGTGGGATTTGACAGCTGAAGGAAAATTCGAACGCCCTCAGTACTAGGCTTAAGTCGTTGAGTTTAGTTTTCGATTTCGTTTTTGTTTTCGATTTCGTTTTCGATTACGTTTTCGTTTCAATTTGGTTTTCGATTGCGTCTTGGTTTTCGTTTTTGATTTCGTATTCTTTTTCGATTCGATTACCTTTTTGGTTTTCGATTTCGTTCTCGTTTTCGATTTCGATATCGATTTCAATTTCGGTTTTGTTTTTGATTTCGTTATCATTAAATCGTTTCAATTTCGATTTCGTTTTGGTTATGGTTTTCGTTTTCGATCTCGATTTCGTTTTCGATTTCGGTTTCGTTATCGTTAAATCGTTTCAATTTCGATTTTGGTTATGGTTTTCGTTTTCGATCTCGATTTCGTTTTCGACTTCGTGTAAGTTTCGATTTCGTTTTCGAATTCGATTTCGAATACGTTTTCAATTTCGTTTTCGGTTTCGATTTCGTTATCGTTATCGTTAAATCGTTTCAATTTCGATTTCGTTTTGGTTATGGTTTTCGTTTTCGATTTCGTTGTCGCATTCGATTTCGAACTCGTTTCCATTTTGGTTTTCGATTACGTCGTGTTTTTTTGTTTTTATTTTCGTTTCGATTTCGTTTTGTTTGTCGATTTCTTTTTCGATTATATCTTGTCTATATCTATCTTGATCTATATCTTATCGATTTCGATTTCGTTTTCGATTTCTTTTTCGACTTCGTTTTCGTTTTGGTTTTCGGTTTTATTTTTGTTTTCGATTTCGGTTTCATTATTGTTTTCGATTTTGTTTTCGATTTCGTTTACAATTTTTTTTCGATTTCGTTTTGGTTTTGGTTTTCGATTTCGTTTTGGTTTTCGATTTCGTTTTCGATATTATTTTCGTCATCGATTTCGATTTCATTTTTGTTATCGATTTCGTTTTCGATTTCGTTCACGTTTTCGATATCGTTTTCGATTTCCTTTTCGTTATCGTTTTGGATTTCGTTTTGGTTTTAGTTTTCGATTTCGATTTCGTTTTGGTTTTCGTTTTCGATTTCGTTTTCGATATCGTTTTGATTTTCAATTTGGTTTTCGATTTCAATTTCGACTTCGTTTTCGTTTTGGTTTTCGTTTTCGAATTCGATTTCGTATTCGATTTCGAATTCCTTTTCAATTTGGTTTCCATTTCGTCATTGTTTTAGATTTCGTTTTCGTTTTGGTTTTCGTTTTCGAATTCGATTTCGAATTCCTTTTCAATTTGGTTTTCGATTTCGTCTTTGTTTTCGATTTCGTTTACTTAATCGTTTCGATTTCGTTTTGGTTTTCGATTTGGTTTTCAATTTCGTTCTCGTTTTCGATTTATTTTTCGATATCGTTTTCGTTTTGGTTTTCGTTTTCGAATTCGATTTCGTTTTCGATTTCATGTTTGATTTCATTTTCGATATCGATTTAATTTTCGTTTTCGATTTCGATTTCGTTTTCAATTTCGTTCTCGTTTTCGATTTCGTTTTCGATTTATTTTTCGATATCGTTTTCGTTTAGGTTTTCGTTTTCGATTTCGTTGTCGATTTCCTTGACGTTATCGTTACCGTTTTCGATTTCGATTTTGGTTTCGTTTTGGTTATGGTTTTCGTTTTCGATCTCGATATCGTCATCGATTTCGTTTTCGTTTTCAATTTCGATTTCGTATTCGACTTCGTTTTGGTTTTCGATTTCGATTTCGTTTTCGGTTTAATTTTTGTTTTCGATTTCGTTCACGCTTTCGATTTCCTTTTCGTTATCGTTTTTGATTTCGTTTTGGTTTTGGTTTTCGATCTCGATTTCGTTTTGGTTTTCGTTTTCGATATCGTTTTGATTTTCAATTTGGTTTTCGATTTCAATTTCGATTTCGTTTTCAACTTCGTTTTCGTTTTTTTTTTCGTTTTCGATTTCGGTTTCATTTTTGTTATCGATTTCGTATTCGATTTCGAATTCCTTTTCTATTTCGTTTTCGATTTCGTCTTTGTTTTCGATTTCGTTTTCTTAATAGTTTCGATTTCGTTTTGGTTTTCGATTTTGTTCTCGTTTTCGATTTATTTTTCGATATCGTTTTCGTTTTGGTTTTCGTTTTCGAATTCGATTTCGTTTTCGAATTCATTTTCGATTTCATTTTCGTTATTGATTTCGTTTTCGATATCGATTACGTTTTCGATTTCGGTTTCGAATTCGTTTAGGTTTTCGTTTTTGTTTTCGATTTCGTTGTCGATTTCCTTTACGTTACCGTTTCGACTTCGATTTTGATTTCGTTTTGGTTATGGTTTTCGATCTCGATTTCGTTTTCGTTTTCAATTTCGATTTCGTATTAGATTTCGTTTTCGATTTCATTTTCGATTTAATTTCCGTTATCGATTTCATTTTCGTTTTCGATTTCGATTACGATTTCGATTTCGGTTTCGAATTCGTTTAGGTTTTCGATTTCGTTGTCGATTTCCTTTACGTTATCGTTACCGTTTTCGATTTCGATTTTGATTTCGTTGTTGTTATCGATTTCGTTTTCGATTTTATTTTCGTTTTCGTTTTGGTTTTCGTTTTCGATTTCGAATTCCTTTTCGATTTGGTTTTCGATTTCGTCTATGTTTTCGATCTCGTTTTTCTAATCGTTTCGATTTCGTTTTGGTTTTCGATTTCGTTTTCGATTTCCTTCTCGTTTTCGATTTCGGTTTCGTTTTCGATTTTGTTTTGGTTTCTGATTTCGATTTAGTTTTCGAATTCGTTTTCGATTTCGTTTTCGATTTCTTGATTTATTTTAGGTTTTCGTTTTCGAATTCGATTGCGTTTTAGATTTCGGTTTCAATTTCGCTTTCGATTGCGTTTTCGATTTCGTATTCGATTTCGTTTTGGTTTTTGTTTTCGATTTCTATTTAGATTTTATTTACGATTTCGGTTTCGTTTTGGTTTTTGTTTTCGATTTCGCTTTTGATTTCGTTTTCGATTTCGTTTTCGTTTTGGTTATTGTTTTCATTATTGATTTCGATTTCATTTTAGTTTTCGATTTTTTTTTCGATATCAATTTCGTTTTGTTTCGTTTCGCTTATTTTTTCGTTTTCGAATTCGATGTCGTTTTCGTTTTCGTATTCGATTTCGAATTCGTTTTCATTTTAGTTTTCGATTTCGACTTGGTTTTCGTTTTGGTTTTCGATTTCGTTTTTGTTATCGTTTTCGATTTCAACTTCGATTTCATTTTGGTTTTTGTTTTCGATTTCGTTGGCGATTCCTTATCGTTATTGTTTTCGATTTCGTTTTTGATGTCGTTTTTCTTATTGTTTTCGTTTCCGTTATGGTTTTCGACTTCGATTTTTATTTCGATTCTATTTTCGATTTCGTTTTCGGTTTCGTTTTGGTTTTTGTTTTCGATTTCGTTTTCGAATTCGTTTTGATTTTCGATTTCGTTTTGGATTTCGATATTTAATTTAATTTTATTTGACAATATTCTTGGTGCTACAAGTATAAACTTATGATTATTGCACCAGTCACAAAAACAATTCTCAGGGGAAAATATTTAGAGCATCCTAACTTATTATAATTTTACAAATTTTAATTTAATTTTGATTTTTAATTATGATTTTGATTGATTATTAATAATAATATTTATATATTTATCGATTATATTTTTTTTTTTGTACTACATGTTTTAATTTTTAAGGTGAGTATTTAATTTGGCCCTAAATTGCGTTGCACTACTAATATTTTTTAAATAGAGTGGGAGTTGGTTCCACAACCGAACAGTATTCACGAAAAAATGTTTCTCTGAGCTGGCTAGTTTATGTCGCATTGTTTTTAAATTCATGGTTCTTGTTGAAGAGGCAAAGCTTAATTTATCATATAAATAGGATGGCTGTTTAGTATGTACTATCTTATGCAGCTGTATTAGAGATCTGTATCCAGTCCACGTTCTGAAGTCAAGGTCGTATATCTGGTTAGCGAAGTGCGTAATGTGGTCCGATTGTCTTCTATTATAGACATATCTAGCAATATTGTTGAATGTTACGTTTAATCTTCTCTGAGAGGCAGCGTCACAATTCCCAAATATTTCGATCCCATAGCAAAGCATTGGTATCAAGTAAGTCTTTGCGATTAGAAGTCTGATATTTGTAGTTAAAAAGCACTTACTGACGGATAGTTGTCTTAGAATTCCATGGGTTTTCCCTGCAGCTTTAGTTACTTGATCATTCCAAGTTAATGTGTTATTAAATGTTATGCCTAGTTTAATAGCTTGCGATACATATTCTAATGGTGTATTGTCAATTATTAATTTCGCAAGATCTCTTGTACTCAATGATTTTTTGTATATAACTAGGCATTTGCACTTTGCTGGGTTTAATGACAGTCCATTACACTTAGCCCATTCATTAACACTTAAAAGATCACAATTACAAAAATTGGCACACTCATTTATTTTACTCAAAGGACGACTATCATACATTTGGACATCATCTGCGTACATGTGGACATTACAATTACTTAGCAGGTCAGGAAAGTCATTTACATATAAGGAAAAAAGAAGTGGACCAAGAACTGAACCTTGTGGAACACCACGTTTAAGATACAGTATGGATGAGGTTTCGGACTCCGAAACCACCGCCTGCTTTCTATCGCATAAATAGGATTTTATTAATTTAATGGCTGTATCAGTAAAATTATAAAATTTGACTAGCTTGGTAACTAATATTTCGTGGTTAACCGTGTCGAAAGCTTTGCTGAAGTCAAGTAGTGTCAGAAAGGTCACATTGCCATCATCTATTTGTTTTCTAATGTCCTCAGTGATGTTCAGTATTGCCGTGGTGCAGCTTCTATGTTTTCTATAACCAGACTGTTTATTACTAAATAATGAGTTATCTGTCAGAAATTTGCTTATTTGTTGTGCCATCAATTGTTCCACAACTTTGGACAAAAACGGTAATATTGATATGGGCCTATATTCACTGTTCCCTTTTGGGATTGGGATTATTTTAGCTAATTTCCATAAGTTTGGAAATGTCGATGTAGTGAGCACTGTGTTGCATATATGGGTAATATGGGGAAGGATTTGTGGAAGAATAATTTTGAGAAACTTGGGATTCATATCATCTAATCCAATTGCATTTGACTTAACTTGAAGTACAGATTCAAGGACATCACACTGATCCACGCACATAAAGCTAAAACTACTGTCAAAGTTTCTATTTGGTAAAGTTTCAAGGTACATGTTGGATGTTGCTTCAGGTAGACCAGAGTCAACAAACTTGAGATTGAGATCATTAATGTCAGTGTCAATTTTACTTTTTCCTCTTTCTTTACCAATTCCAACATTTTTTAGCTCACTCCATGTTTGTCTGGTCGCTATCGCACTTTAAAATTTTTCCGAATAATAGAAGTCCTTGGCAGTCTTGATTAAGTCATATACAGTTTTTCTAAGTAGTTTAAAGCGTCGGTAATGTTCATTAGTTTTGTATCGTTTCCGTTTTTTATATGCTATGTCTCTTTGCGATATATGAGCAGCTATGTTATTGTTAAACCAGGGTTTTTGCTTTGGTCTCAGTATTTTCTTGCGTAGTGGTATAGTACTCTCGAATAGATTGACAGTGGACAAATGGAATTGATCTATTTGAGAATTAACATCTGCATGTCTGTAAATTGAGTCCTAGTCATATTTTTGGAATTCGTCATTGAGCTTACTAATATTAATATTTTTGAAATCTCTATACCATATTATTTCGTCAGTTTTATGAGGGTTGAAATCATACTTCAAGAAAATCAAGTCATCGATTTTGTCTGTATAAGCAACCCATAAGCATTATCTTTTGATTTGAAAATCCTGTTATTTGAATAAACAGATATTCTATTGCACTATGGAGGTGTTGTTTGCATATCACTTTGGACTTGAACTTTTTGTTGACATATATTGCAACACCCCCTGCGTGGCCTTCATGATCAGATCGATATACATCGAACCCATCACATTCAATCAACTTATTACTTAATTGAGGGACAAACCAAACCAACCACCCCCCCCCCCCCCCCCCCCCCCCTTACATTGCTTGACATGTACAACGGCACGACGCGTAAAGACAGCAGAGAGAGCCCTCCGTTTTTTCATTTGCATGGCCTCTTTAAAGATTGTGTAATTCTCTCTAGTGAGTTGCTCATTTAGGTAAAAAGGTGCATCAGAGTTAATACCCAAAAGTTGAAGTGTCAGTGGATGTTTTGTTTCTCTACGCATAATACCAGCCGCCCGTAGCAGCGCCGCCTTATCGCGCACGTGTTCCATTTTTATAATAATGGGCGGATCAACAATTGAATTTTGGTTTCGCTGTCCAACTCGGATGATGTCAGTTACTCTCGGCGGTGGTGAAAGCTTTAGATCAAAACACATGGAATTGAACATGATCTTCAACTGCTCATATATTATTGATTTTAGTTTCATTTTTGTTTTCGATTTCGGATTCGATTTTGTTTTCGATTTGTTCTCGATTTAATTTTCGTTATCGATTTTGATCGAGCCAAACTCCAAACAATAGTTTGTCTAACTTTACAAATTAAAGAAAATCCGCTCGATGTGTCGTCTTGACTCGTTCGTGTTTTATCATCTTCTTCTTCATTACATATCGATACATATCGGTTATCAGTAGTCGACAATGGTATGACCGTTTTACATTCCGTTAACATTTTAACTTCAATCGTTATATTAGGAACAATGGAAAGGAAACTTAAATAATATAAAATGATATATGAATAAATGGCGCGAACATACTCCCCGCCTTGGAAGCTCCTTCCAACAGACAGGCAAGCTCGTACTAGTTCTCGACTGGCAGAGGACAGATCCGGTGTACGTTTCGCTTTAGGTGGCCCGTCTTCGTCTTAAGTGTTACCACCCGAACAGCGCCATCAGCCCCAGGATGTAGCTCAGAAACACGTCCAAGCAACCATTGGCCAGGCGGTGAGTTGTCCTCAGCAATTAGGACCATCGTACCCGGTTGTATGTTGGTGGTAGCAGCCCTCCATTTAGTGCGCTGCTGCATCAAAGTCAGGTATTCGGCTGACCACCGACGCCAAAACATGTTGTGCACTACCAAAATGCGCTTCCAGTGCTCCGTCATGGACAGCTTGAATAAGCCGTCATCAAAAGGTTCCACTAACGAATTTAGTGGCCTGCCTACCAGGAAATGGCCAGGCGTAAGTGCTTCTAAGTCATTCGGATCCGATGACAATAGATACAGAGGCCTGGAATTCATCACAGCTTCAACCTGTGCGATTGCAGTCGAAAGGTCTTCGTAGTTTAAAGTAGTGCTATTGGCACATTTAATCAGCAACTGCTTGGCGACTTTCACGGCGCTCTCCCACAATCCTCCAAAGTGAGGGGAGCGCGGAGGGATGAAGTGAAAGTTGACTCCTCGCTGGCTACACTCGTCTGCAATAAGTCCTTGGCTCGATCTGTCAAAGGCTCTGTTTAGCTCGCGGGAGGCGCCCACAAAGTTTGTAGCGTTGTCACAATATAGATCCGAGCTCAAGCCACGTCGTGCGAAGAAACGTTTGAGAGCAGCAATGAAGGCGTTTGCGTTCAGGTCGGAAACAATTTCCAAATGACAAGCCTTTGTCAAAAAGCATACAAATATGCATAAATCAACCTTGACTGGGCGTTTTCCTCGCATATTGAAATGCATCCAGATAGGTCCAGCAAAGTCCAGACCTGCACGCTCAAACGGGTGATTACTTCCACGCACTCGACATGCTGGCAGTGATCCCATAAGTTGGCTACCCAAGACAGGTCGAAGGCGAAAGCACACCACGCAACTTCGTACTGTTTTGCGAGCGAGTTTCCTGCAATTAACTATCCAATATTTCTGCCGCAAAAAGGCACATAAGGATTGTACCCCGGCATGTAAATTTTTTCGATGTGTGTGAGAAATTAGTGCGTAAACTACTTTATGGTCGCTTGGCAATAAAATGGGATGCCTTATGTCAAATGGTAATTCGGCCTTTGATAACCTTCCACCTACACGAATTATAGCAATCCCTTCTTCGGTATCTATGAAAGGATTCAAGCACTGTATTTTTGCCGACTTAATGAGTTTTTTATTTTGCACGCTAGTGAATTCCTCATGCAATTTCAACTGTTGTAAATTCGCTACTATATAACGTAGTCCGCCGGCCATCTCAACCGCGGTTAGATTTCGACGCTGAGCCAAATCTGTTTTCATAATTGATCTACGCTAACAGTAGATATAACTGAATACACGTTGCAATTTCAAAAAATCATGTGCGAACTTGCATTTCCCTATAAGATCGGAAACATCTTCAGTCCCTGTTTTGCTGACTGCTAAAGTAAACGTGTTCTTTCGTTCTTCAGGCACCGATTCTACACCTTCGTTTCTCTGTGAACTAACCCAGTCGTCACCAATGTTCATTAGAAAGTCGGGGCCATGCCACCATAGATTCGATGTGCTTAAGTCAGTCGCATATAATCCCCTAGATACAATATCGGCCGGATTAACCTTCGACTCAACTTTAAACCAATCTTGGTTTCTCGACAATTCTTGGATTTTTGCCACTCTGTTGGCCACAAAGTTACTCCATCGACTGGCATGTGAAGAAAGCCAACTGAGAACGATTGTCGAATCGGTAAAATATCTAACCTGTTCGACCTTTAAATGCAGACAAGTGCGAACCTTGTCCATTAATTTCGTCATAAGCAGAGCTCCTTGCAACTCCAAACGTGGCAAGGATGTCACTCTAACCGGAGCGACCTTTGATTTCGCAGCTACTAGGCTCACTGAAATTACACCTTCTTTATCTCTTACGCGAGCATAAATTACTCCACCGTAAGCACTATTAGACGCGTCCGAGAATCCAAAAAGTTCCAATGTTTCTGTCTCGGCCGTCACTGGAACTACTGATCTGGGCAACGAGCACTGATTTATTAATTTCAGTTCCTACCGATATTTACGCCATTGAACTGCGTAACTTGTTGGTAGCTCCTCATCCCATTCGTGTTTCAGTAGCCACAATTCTTGAACAAAGATTTTTCCCAAAATCAATATGGGACTCAAAAACCCTAACGGGTCGAACATTTGGGCAAGCTCTGACAATACTGCTCGCTTCGTTAAACTTGCTGAGCACTTTATATTATACGAGAATTGAAACTCGTCCCTTTGACTCAGCCAAGATATTCCCAAAGTCTTAGCCGCATCTTCTGTTTTTAGCCTTAACGGCTCTGTATCAGCTGCGTCACTAAGCACTTGTTGGCAACTGCTGCGCCATTTGTGCAGCTCAAATCTACCACGTCTTAGAAGTTCCGTCACTTCTTCCTTCAACCTTGCAAGTGCCTCTACTGAGTCAGCACCGCACAGCATATCATCCATATAGAAACTTCGTGGAGCATATGTTCGGTGAGACAGCACCGCACAGCATATCATCCATATAGAAACTTCGTTTCACCGCTGCAAGCGCCAGCGGGAACTCTTTGGCATGTGCCTCCGCCAAGTACAACAAACAGCGTACAGCTAAGAACGGGGCGGAATTAGTTCCATAAGTGACCGTTTTTAAACGCAATACTTGTATTGGATCAGATACACTTCGACGCCACAAGATGCACTGAAAGTTGCGATGTTCTTCTATGACCAAAACCTGTCTATACATTTTGGTGATATCTGCGGTAATCGCATACCTGTAAAATCGAAAGCGAACTAATGTTTCGAACAGGTCTGGTTGCAAGGTTGCTCCAACGAGCATCGTATCGTTAAGAGATAGACCATTGCTAGATTTACAGGATGCATCAAATACGACCCTTAATCTGGTCGTCAAGCTTTCCGGTCGCATAACTGGATGATGGGGCATGAAGTATTCAACCTCCTGCACCTTAGCTTGATCCACTATCTCCAAATGCCCTAAATCTTCATATTCCTCAAGGAATTCTGTGTATTGCTCTTTCAGAGCTTGATCGCGATTCAACTTTCTCTCTAAGTTAAGGAATCGGGTCAGTGCAATTTGATAGGTGTCACCAAGAACCTTCTTAGGCTCCTTAAAGGGAAGCCCGATTCAGCCTGCCTAACATTGCATGTGAAACTTTGTTCACATTGCTTCTCTTCTTCGGTTAAACTCTTGGCTGGCTCAGGTATTTCCTCGCATTTCCAAAACCGTTGCACAATATCTTGCAACTTCATTGACTAAAAGCGACACGCCAGATGTGGAAGTGACCTCACCTACAACAACCCAACCCAAGAGTGACTTTAGGAGCCTTGGCAAATTAGGCCCAAGTTTTATTTGCCCGGCTACAAACAATTTGAAGAATAAAGAGACTCCTAGCAACATGTCAATATTTTCACTGGAGTTAAATGCTGGATCTGCAAGTCTCACTCCTTTAGGCGGATGCCAATTTGATTCCAGCCCTGAGCTACTTGGCTTGTACTGAGTGATCTCTGACAACACACAAAAATGATCCGTGGCTGCGAAACCTAGTCAATCTAGATTTAAATGTAGCCTGCACTTTACCTACAATTTCAGACATTGTATTGCCTATTCCGCTTAATCGCATAGACGTATCCTGCATCTCCAGTCCCAACACGGATACTAACGAAGAGGTCAAGAAGTTTAGCTGGCTGCCAGAGTCTAAAACGCATCTACAATTATGGTAACCTCCATCTTTATCCTTGATCAATACCACTGCGGTTGCTAAATAACTCATAGATGCTCTGGAGAGCAACGAACTATGCACTGTGCTCGGATGCTGTTGCACGGGAACCATAGGCGTTGAGTTATGAACGCCGTTGGTAACATCCCAATGAAGCATCTCATGATGAGGCTTACTACAAGCCTTACAACGTGGACCACTACTGTTCAAACTTGAACATGATATTCAACTCGGCCCACACGTAATCTCCTATTTAAATATGTAGCCTATGTCGCCATGTGTGTCATAAACATGTCTATGTAATAGTATTAAATATTAATAGCCGCAGTGACGGGGATCAGCCCAGCCCAGCAGACACAGCACTTGAAAAGGATCAACCATGGGAACCGCTTGAAAAGGGCATCCGGTGCACTTAACGTGCATCGTGGAAGGCAATGTGTAGTCCTTCCACGAATGCATTTCTATATTTATACACACGCAGCTATTTTACAAATACTGCCTTAGTTAAGTTAGAAGATAAGGGATGATAAATTCTAAATAAAAGGTACCTCGCTCAGACTGAGCAGGTGAGTACAATTGAAACCTGCAACAAGCGTGCTCCATTAAAGGTGTATGAGTTTATACATTTTTTGGTCCTTCGAGCCGGATCTACTTAAAGGATTGGTAGGTCCGTGCAGTGTTAAGCGTTTTCCGTGGCTTAGGACAACGGATTCGGTGGTTTTTAATTAAAAACTATAAGTTAATACAACAGGGTCTACTTGGTGACCTAATTAAAAAAAATAATCAGACGCGAAACAAACAAGTTCATACATTTTTTGGTCCTTCGAGCCGGATGTTCGATTTTCGCGGAAAATTGTTGTAAGCGCTACACATTATAATAGAAGTCCTTGGCAGTCTTGATTAAGTCATATACAGTTTTTCTAAGTAGTTTAAAGCGTCGGTAATGTTCATTAGTTTTGTATCGTTTCCGTTTTTTATATGCTATGTCTCTTTGCGATATATGAGCAGCTATGTTATTGTTAAACCAGGGTTTTTGCTTTGGTCTCAGTATTTTCTTGCGTAGTGGTATAGTACTCTCAAATAGATTGACAGTGGACAAATGGAATTGATCTATTTGAGAATTAACATCTGCATGTCTGTAAATTGAGTCCTAGTCATATTTTTGGAATTCGTCATTGAGCTTACTAATATTAATATTTTTGAAATCTCTATACCATATTATTTCGTCAGTTTTATGAGGGTTGAAATCATACTTCAAGAAAATCAAGTCATCGATTTTGTCTGTATAAGCAACCCATAAGCATTATCTTTTGATTTGAAAATCCTGTTATTTGAATAAACAGATATTCTATTGCACTATGGAGGTGTTGTTTGCATATCACTTTGGACTTGAACTTTTTGTTGACATATATTGCAACACCCCCTGCGTGGCCTTCATGATCAGATCGATATACATCGAACCCATCACATTCAATCAACTTATTACTTAATTGAGGGACAAACCAAACCAACCACCCCCCCCCCCCCCCCCCCCCCCCCCCTTACATTGCTTGACATGTACAACGGCACGACGCGTAAAGACAGCAGAGAGAGCCCTCCGTTTTTTCATTTGCATGGCCTCTTTAAAGATTGTGTAATTCTCTCTAGTGAGTTGCTCATTTAGGTAAAAAGGTGCATCAGAGTTAATACCCAAAAGTTGAAGTGTCAGTGGATGTTTTGTTTCTCTACGCATAATACCAGCCGCCCGTAGCAGCGCCGCCTTATCGCGCACGTGTTCCATTTTTATAATAATGGGCGGATCAACAATTGAATTTTGGTTTCGCTGTCCAACTCGGATGATGTCAGTTACTCTCGGCGGTGGTGAAAGCTTTAGATCAAAACACATGGAATTGAACATGATCTTCAACTGCTCATATATTATTGATTTTAGTTTCATTTTTGTTTTCGATTTCGGATTCGATTTTGTTTTCGATTTGTTCTCGATTTAATTTTCGTTATCGATTTT
>JBAMBO010001886.1:0-71956 GCA_037044535.1 Lordiphosa magnipectinata
ACCAACTACAATCTGTTTATCAAAAGTTCAGAAGCTGCACGACAGCTATTTTAAAGATAGTCGAAGATATCCGAAGGCAGACGGACAATAAAAATGCAACATTATTAGCTTTACTGGATTTCAGCAAGGCATTTGATACAGTTGACCACGATATCTTAAGTACCACACTTAAAAATCTATACAATTTTTCCTCAATTGCAACGCGTCTATTTAAGTCCTATTTGTGGGAGTCGGGGTATTGTAGGTCATGTTTCTTACGTCTGACTCGCGGTGTTCCTCAAGGTTCAGTCCTTGGGCCCTTACTCTTCTCTGTGTATATCAACGACCTTCCTGACTGTCTGATAAGCTGTGATGTCCATTTGTATGCTGATGATGTACAACTTTATGTAAGTCGACCGTTAAGTGAAATACATGAGTGTGTTAGAATCTGTAACAGTTATCTTGTGGAAATTGGCGAATGGGCTAAAGCAAATGGATCCTAAAAAGTTGAAATGTTTGGTAATTTACAAGAAGGCTTTTAATGTTTGTGATCTCCCTAAGCTTACCATAAACAATGTTCCACTGGAATATGCTAAGGATAATACAAACCTGGGAATCCAATTTAATAATACCCTAACGAGGAGCGACCACATTACGAAAGTGTCCGGGAAAGTATTCGGGTTAGTTAGGCAGCTGTCGCTTACTCAAAAACTCATTCCTCTTCATCTAAGGCTTTTGGTCGCCAAAACATGTCTCATCCCGACTCTATTTTATGGTGTGGAAATATTTGGTATAAGTGACGCAAGCAGTATGCAAAGGCTAAAGGTGACATTTAATTCAATCGTAAGATATGTATTTAATCTTGGTCGTAGAGACCTCTATCTTTGCTTAACAAATTCTTGGTCTAGATTTAGAGTCACGGATCAAACTCCGTACTTTAATACTAGTCCATAAGATTCTAACGACAAAAGAGACTGACTATTTATTTCAAAATATACAACTTGCTGTGTCAACACGAACGAAAAACATAGTTTGCCAGCTTGAAAACCTGACCAGCTCATTCAATCATCATCTTAGTGCTATAAGTACATGAAGACTTATGTTTATGGCACTAATCACAGGTTGACATCGATATGAAAACAAAACAAAAATATACTAACTTAAACCAAGGATAAATTATATAAACAATCAATAATTAGATTAGAAAATTCAAATGAGGAATGGTTTTATATGTGCTATTGTTTGAGATGGTGTTCTTAACTTTTCTTAATAGTTTGGTTAATGATTCCAAAGGTGAATAGCAAATGGGAAATAATGGAAGTCTGAAGTAGCGAGTTCATTTTTAGTGCAGATTAGATTTTTAGTTCGTTGAGACGCAGCAAAATTTAGTATCTCATAAACTTATGAAGGCTCTGAAGTGTTAATTATTTTGTGCAGGAAAATAAGAGCTCTCAGGCAAATCCACGAGTTTAACGGAATGTCAAAAATTGTCTCTGCAAAATTCGGATATGTGATCCGATCGTTTTTTGTGGTAGACATATCTAGCTATGTTGTTGAAAGCAACATTAAGTTTAGATTTAGACTTTGCACTACAACTACCGAACACTTTCACACCGTATAAAAGCGAAGGTAGTATGTATGTTTCTGCAATCAGTTGTTTAATATGTGTTGGTATGAAACTTTTCGTTAGATTTAACTGCCGGATTAAGGAGTATGATTAGCCAATTGCTTTGTTTATGTAATCATCCCATGATCAAATATTGTTAAATGTTAAACCTAAATTTACTGCTCGCTCAACGTAGTCTATACTGATACCATCAACCTGCAAGGTCGTCTGTTGGTAAGCAACCTGTATCAAATCTCTTTTTATATGCAACAATGCACTTGGACTTTGTTGGATTGATTTTTAGACCATTTTTGCTTTACATGTCCAGAGCACAAGAAACAGTAAAAATATCACCAAAAAATATTCACTTTCCGATATATCGCCTCGGAATTTGTCATTTTTGGGCAAAAATATGAATATTTCGATATATCGATCATATTTTCGACATGCCTAATATAAAGCCAGGAAATCATCATTTTGTGCTTCAAATCCAAGATAATCACTATTAAAAACATAAAGCCAGTATTTACAGTTTTAATTGATGTAGCTTCTTCACCATATGCTTCACACAGCAATCGAAATCGAAGTCCATCGGCTGCTCTTATCTTTAAATGAAAACAAATAAGCAAAAAAGTGATTTCCGCTAATGCTTATATGACACTTGCCAATATTGGCGGCCAATATTGTTGCTGACGAAAAAAATATTGATCGCTAACACGGCATTCTGTGCTGGTTAATGCTTTTTGTGCCAGCAGCACAAGTTATCCAGCACTAATTTATTTTTTTGTCCCAATTTCGCAAGCCTTGTCTCGTTCTAGGTCACCAATATCGGCACAAATTTTGACATCATTGAATAGATAAAGAAATTATCAGCAAATAAATGCCAGTGTGACCTTAAATAACTCCAGAGATCAATAGAGAATGGTCACACTGTGTTTTTTATATATCTTACCGTTTCTCTTCACCATCAATTTTTAGTTTATGGAAAAATAAAGCATCAGCAGCAAAGTAAAATGAACGGTCACACTGTATTGTTTCGTTTTTGGAATATTATCTATTCAAATTTGAACAGGAGACTCTACCATGATCCATGCGTGGCATCAAATATCATATTACTCTTTGTAACATTAAATTTAATAGCGACCGTGACAAGGATCAGGATAACCCAGACACCACTTGAACAGGTCACATGGTCTGAACCACATGCATTGTGAGGAAACAATGACCAACGCAGATCATTTATACACACTCATGTGACTTGCGCACACATGTTTATTAAGATTAGAGTAGAGAGAAGGGAGCGAATATTTATAATAAAAGCAACATCGCTCGCAAGAGTGATTCAGTACGTATACAAATTTTCAACCTTGCTCATTGAAAGTGTATAATTCCATACATTATCTCTTAATCGTTGATTTTAAATTTTTTTAAAAAGTGAGATCAAAAGGCACCCCCAAATATTTTCGGAATTTACCTTCATTTTTGAAATCTTTTCTGTCTAAATATGTTAAAAGTTGAGAAAACTTCTAAAAAACTTAATCCAGTGTAAACAAGGCTTAAATTAGATTACAAAAACCCAGAAAAAACCCATTCACCTGCCACATTTACATATAAACTTGTTCCTATTTAAAATTCCTTCCACTAATACATTTTGTTTGCCTTTTTCTCTTCCTGCAAAAACACTTTTTTCGGGTTGCTTTCCCCTTTTTACATTTACATTTACAGCTTGAATATGACTTCAATTCGAATAGTTTGGCCGTGACGGTAATACAGGCCGAAGAGCTGCCTGCCTTGGATATGGGTGGCACCTCGGATCCCTATGTGAAAGTTTACCTGCTGCCCGATAAGAAAAAGAAATTTGAGACAAAAGTGCATCGCAAGACGCTGAGTCCAGTGTTCAATGAGACGTTCACCTTTAAGGTGGGTACAATCTCACACAAATGGAAATATTTTCGATTTATTAATGATTTTCTTATAAACAGAGTTTACCCTATGCCGATGCCATGAACAAGACCCTAGTATTTGCCATTTTCGACTTTGATCGTTTCTCGAAACACGATCAAATTGGTGAGGTGAAGGTGCCGCTATGTACCATCGATTTGGCGCAAACCATTGAGGAATGGCGTGATCTGATCAGCGTAGAGGGTGAAGGTGGACAGGTATGTGGAGATTATGTAAGGGGGGTTTAAGTGGGGGTTAAGAATGTTTCACAATCTCTCTCTCTATCTATCTATCTCTCTATAACTATCTATCTATGAAACTCTCTCTATCTTAAACTTAAATGTGCCTCTAAGTGTAATTTTTTTTTTTAAACCAAAAATATTACAACAACAAAAACAACCACAAAGAAAAAATGAGTTTATAATTTTCCCAAAAAAAAAAAAAAAAAAGTGTGATATTTGTTGACTTATGTAATATTTATTTACACCTCTTAAATGATTGTGTTTTGTGTGTATTTGCATTTCCATACAGACCAAAAGACAAATTGAAAAAAAAAAGAATTTCCGTCCCCCCCCGCCCTAAGCCAACCTCTTGCCCCCTCAACATATTACAAAACAAAACATTTAACAAATGACAAAAGCCAAAAAAAAAAAACTTTAACACACCCAGTTCAAAATGCAAATATAAATAAATCAAATAAAAACGAAAAGAAAACCAAATTATAATTTTTAAGAAATTAATTTGTTTTTCTTTTTTTATACACACACCACAAAAGCAATAAAAAACTCTAAAAAACAAAAAAATTTCTCTTTCTCCAATTCCCCCCCCACAAAAAAAAAAAAAAAATAAAAATAAAAACAAAAATCAAATTGTTTTCTTGTTTTCTTGAACTTTTGTAGAAGGTAAATACCAAACAACAACATACTAAAAAATACCAAAAAACAAAAGAAAGCCACACTTTTTGCATATTTGATTTAAATTTAACTCTTTGAACTGTCGCTCCTTTACACAACCAACAAAAAATTATCTAATCTACATTTGCATCGAACTTTACACTACACTGAAGAAAAAACAAAAACTAGTCTCACTTGTTTCCTCTCTCTCTCTCTCTCTCTCTGTCTCTATATATATATATCTAAATGTATATATACTTAACTGGTTATGTCTACCTTTTTTCTCGCATCATTAATATTGTAGTTGAATTTTTTTCTAAATATTTTCATTAAAACAAATTACACTGCAATATTATTTTGTTGAGAAAACTTGTGGCATACACAGAAAAATCAGCATGGTTTGTGAACAAATCCGAAATCAAAACTTCTATATCCAAAAACATTAGCTTCTTAGTTAACCATGCTGATAAGTTCCCCGCGCACACTCCCCCCACAACACCATTTTTTTTGTTTTTGGTTTGCACTAACAGAAATTTGCATAACTCTTACTTAAAGTAGTCATCCAACTTTTGCACTCAAAACACAAACACACACACAAACAAACACACTCTATTTTCAAAGAAACTAACTAACTAAATTTGTCTAAATAACTTGAAATGTTTGTACAAAATATTTGCATTGATTTAACATGAATTGGTCGCCCTGAAAAGAAATGTACACAAATATACACATACACTAATACACACACACACAGAGATACTCAATACATACACAACTCAACAAGCACACACACAAAAAAAAAATAAACAAAAAGAAAAGAAAATAATAATGCTTTCTGTTTTAGCCTGTGAATGACAAAATGGCAAATAAATATGTATATGCTAATTCGGCCAACCGAATTTTGTGTACCCTGGCAAAAGGAAGCGAATGAAGACATGAAGTGGTAAACTGTAACTAGCGATTTCATTAGCAAAAGGGGGCTTATAAATTTTTAAATTTTTCTCTACTGTTTTAAATTTGTATAAATTTGCCCAGAAGCTTGCAACGCATAGAAATATTCATTTCCGACCCTATAAACTATATATGGGCATTTCCAAACTGACGTGACGTTACGATCGTAAGAAAAGATGTTTTTAAAAAGTATGAAAATCTTGGATTTTTAAAAAGATTGTTTTATATTTGGCTAGCAATTAAGTAGCACTATAATTAGCAAAAACAATGACATCAATCGATCCTCCTTATGATGAAGATATAAGCAAACATATATGCTGGCGTGACGTTACATAAAACTATAGAAATTTTTTTGGTATGACTTGAAATAATACAAGTTAATTTTCCAGGTTATCTTATTCAAAAATGTTTTGCCCAATTTTTTGTTTATTTGCATAAATATCTGACGTGACATTACCTGACGTTACGTTACTTAAATTTCCTCATTATAATAAAAATTTCCTCCAAGGCTAAGGAGAATCATTGGACGGATAGCCCAAACACCTAGCAGCAGCCATAAGCAACAGAATTAATTACAACAAATTGGTAAACAAACACCTTCAAACAAAAAACCATAGCCGAAATTCGGGCTGCGAATTTACAATAGGGTAATTCCTATGTCTTTATTCGCCCCCTCCAGAGTTTAAATACTATCTGGATGTTTGTTTGAAGTGTGAACAGCAAAACAAGTCCGCGGATGAAAGAATTTGGTTATTCTCGAAACAGCGATCGTTGTACGGACAAACCCAATTGCTATTCCAAAATGTTGTAATTAATATCTGTTGGTTTGTGTTGGTTATAAAGACTTTTATAATCAACCAAAAGACCTTGAGCTAGCCAGTTGTAACATTTCCTCATTATATTTATGTTGTTTTTGTTATAATTGCAATCATATAGTTTCTTATGGTGTCTTCTGCATTATTTTTTAACTCTTTGTACCCTTAGAAATTATTTAGAGACCAAAATCAATGCAATCTAAAGGCATTTTTATGACAGCAAAACGTATCCAAATGAGAAAAATGGCGCTTACGCTACTTTGCATTCGAATATCTCGAAATGGGTTATGAATATATTTAAAATTGGCTCATATTGGTTCATTTTGATTATTTCCCCATGAAAAAATGATAAAAAATTGTGTTTTTAAGTACTTTTCATTTTTTTGGTCTCGGTGGACTTTTCTCTGGAAATGCCCACATACAATTAATTTCTAAAGAATGTCTTGAAAGATTGTCATTTCCAACTTAAAATGTATTTCCAGCGGTTTTTTAAAGCCTGGACATTTGTGAAAGGAGGAAAAAATAAAGTAATAAAAAGAATAATAACCTTAAATTAAAAATTAGAACAGCTCTCGACGAGAGCTAAGAGCAGACTGAATGTTGCAATTACAAATATTGACTAGGTGACAAAAACCAGCCTACTTAGTTAAAAAAAAAAATTCGCAAAATTTGACCAGACACTTAAACAGCCTACTTTGTTACAAAGAATAAAAAAATGAAAAAATGATAAAAAATAGTGTTTTTAAGTACTTTTCATTTTTTGGTCTCGGTGGACTTTTCTGTGGAAATGCCCATAGATTATTGATCAGGGCGACGAGCTGAGTCGATTGAGCTTTGTCCTTCCGTCTGTCTGTTTCTACGCAAACTAATATCTCAGTTTTAAAGCTATCGAGCTGAAATTTTGCACAGAGTCTTCTTTATAATGCACGCTGCTAATATGTCAGAATCGACCGGGTCGGATGACTATATCTTATAGCTGCCATAGGAACCATTACACAGTGTTTGCGCCCATAGGCTAAAATTCAAAAAATTGTCTCAAAATTGTCCAAATTTCTTAATGGCAACCCAGCTTTTTTCGGAAATCTAACCGGACATTCTAAAAATAGAATGCAAAGCATGAACATGTGTTCAATTTTGCAGCGCAGCGGCTTTAAGTTAGCTTTCAACTGGTCAAACGTTCGCTAGAGAGGTCCGAATTCGATTATTTAAAATGAATATTAAAGTTGCAGGTATTTACTTTAATAAATTCTACTTGTGAAATTAATTCAATTGATTTATTATTTTTTGTGTATTTTTGATTGATTATACTTTTTTTTTGTGTATTTTGTTAACGTCATTTTCATGTTTAAATAGAGTTTTAGTTATGTTACCCCCCGATCCCCCTTTTATGAGTGTTATCAGAGTATTTGTTAATGTTTTAAGGTAATAAAGGAAGGTAGTTGCAGAGCTGTTTGTGTATATTCATAAATAAATTCAAGCTGTCTTACTGTTTTTATCTCAAATTTGCTCTTCCTTTGTTTTTGTGATGTTTCTTTTGTGTTCGTCATTTGTGTTTGTAGACAATTTTGCATATTAAGTTCTTTTTCCTTTTTATGTTATCTTTTTCTATAGAGCGCCTATAGAATGCGCTTTGGAAACTGCGTATTTTCACGCAGGTACATATATCTTTGATCTTTGGTGCACATAAGAGGGCAGAGGGAGATTAGTTTGGTAGAACAAAGCATTAAAAACTAGGGCTACGCAGTTGAGATGAGGAAACTTATGAATTGTATTGGTTACATTTGCAAAAAAATGATTGCTTATTGGGCTAAATACAATCGTATTAAGAGTTCAATTGTTCAATATCATTCCAACACTATAGAAACAATTATAATTAAGCCTAGTTGTTCTCCTCAACAAAGGGTTTCAAGTGCTGATCGTGGACGACCCAAAATTGAATTTGCTGAGTCCTCAAAAAGGAAGAAACGTCGTCGGATAGCGCTGCTAGAAAAACATTCTGTTTTGGGCTCATCCGATTTTCCACCGTTCCTGAAGTCATCCGAAGCAAATATTGAAAAAGTTTGATCGCTTTTAATGGACACTGGAATAACGAATCCCTAATACTTGCTTATTCGTGAATTTGTAAATGGTGAAGCTTCTTGCAACATAGGAAGCTGCGGAGTCCAACAACAAAGAAATAAAGAAGTGTTGACAAATACAGATTTAATCAAAACACTTCTTTTGCGTTCAGACCCTTTTATAACAGGTTAAAGAAAACTACCAAAGAGAGACAAATCTAAATTTTTATCATCTACATTTGATTTATTAGAGGATATTTGTTAAACATTTTTGCATTCAAATTAAAATTCATTTAAATTTTGCTTTTAATAATTAAAATACATTTATTCTTATATATGATGGAAAAAACTACAGAACCTCATTTGTTTATATTTCGAAAAGCTTGTGGGGAGGGGTAGGGGAGTTACACTTTCACAAATATATACAGAAGATAATTTAAATATACATATCTTGGATGCCAATAATGAAATTTTAGCACTGCAACTCTACTAAAAGTATTTTTGCGCACCATCGCCATATAAGCCTTACTACGGTGCTAAGTGAGCTATAGGATATAGTCGTCCGATGCAGCCAATTTTTTTTAATATATATTCAACATATTTTTTTAGATTTTTGATGAATATTTCATAATGACATCTCAACGGGAAATATTTAGGGCCGCGGCTCCGTACAAGTCAAACCACTGAAACTGAGAAAAACTGTTTTGTTTTCAATGAAAGCGTCTTTAAACTCGGCCATTATTAATATTATATGCTTTCAAACAGATTTGCAAATTTTGGTCCAAATCGGATGACTATATCTTATAGCTGCCATATGACGGATCGGTCGGAAAATGGGTCTTAGTGAAAAAAACTTTTTTGTTTTCAAGTAAATCGTTCTTAAGGTCGTTGATTATTAATATTAAAAGCTTTCAAACTAATTTGAAAAAGTTGATCGTCATCGGGTGACTATATGTTATTGACCGATCGGTCGAAAATGGGTCTAGTTTAAAAATTTTTATTGTTTTTAATGTTATCGTCCTTCAACTCGCTGATTACTAATTTTATATGCTTTCAAATATATTCGCAAAATTTGGTCGAAATCTGATGACTATATCTTAAGGCTGCCATAACCCCGATTGGTCGGAAAATGAGTCTTAGTGAGAAAAACTTTTTTGTTTTAAATCTTATCTTTCTTAAACTCGGCGATTGTTAACTTGAAATGTTTTCAGAAAGATTCGCGAAATTTGGTCGAAATCAGATGTTAATCTGTCGGAAAATGGGTTTTAGATAAAAAAAATAGAAGAAAGCTAAGTTCGGCTCGACCGAAGATTATATATCCTTGTAGCTTGATGGAGCCACTATTTTGAGCATTTGCTTGCCAGTTTGTTATATGACAGCTATATGATTCACTCATCTGATTTTGACCGAACTCTCCAAAATTGTGTGAAAACTGATAATATTCACAACTGGAAGGTATAAAGACGCTACCATTAAAAACAAAAAAGTTTTTCTTACTAGAACTACTTTTTCGACCGATAGTTCCTATGGCAGCTATATGCTATAGTCATCCGATTTGGAACAAACTTGGCAGAATCGTGTGCAGTAGCATATGATATTGATCAGTGACAAGTTTGGGAGCGATAGAATTGAAAACCAAAAAGTTTTTCCTAACTAAGACTTTTTCTCAGACATATCTTTTGTATCGCGGCTATACTATATAGTTCTCCGATTTTCATAAAACTTGGTGGAATTATGTAAAAGCATAGAAAACTTAGAAATACGATGTTTGGGGACGTTTGCGTTGAAGACAAAAAAGTTTTTCTCGCTAAAACTACTTTTTCGACCGATGGTTCCTATGGCAGCTATATGCTATAGTCATCCGATTTGGAACAAACTTTGTAGAATTGTGCAGTAGCATATAATATTGATTAGTGACAAGTTTGGGAGTGATAGAATTGAAAACAAAAAAGTTTTTCTAACTTAGACTTTTTCTCAGACATATCTTTTGTATCGCGGCTATACTATATAGTTCTCCGATTTTCATAAAACTTGGTGGAATTATGTAAAAGCATAGAAAATTTAGAAATACGATGTTTGGGGACGTTTGCGTTGAAGACAAAAAAGTTTTTCTCGCTAAAACTACTTTTTCGACCGATGGTTCCTATGGCAGTTAATGCATAGCATCCGATCCGCCGTTCGACAAATGTGCAGCGTTTTGTACCAAAAGCTTTGAAAGTTTGGTTAAGCACTTTAAAACGACGGAGGAGATAGCATAGAAACAGACGGACAGAAGGACATGGCTATATCAACTCAGCTCATATATAATTTGTGTGGTCGAAAATGCTTTCTTATATGCGTTACAAACATCTGGACAATTTTAATATACCCTCTACAAGGATATAAAAATGTAGATAGAAAAAAATACTTGGTATCGAGCCGTTTCGAGATTTTTTGCATTTATCCATTTTTAAAAAGGACTCTAACTCTTACCTATTTGAATCGCAGCCCATTGATGGATAGCAGGTAGTTGCGAAAACAGCGGACCGCAACTTTTGTATAGCCCTCATATAATGGGATATTCCCTCAAATGTGACACCATTGCTGACGAAGTTAAAGGTCGAATGTTTTGCATCAATCTGGATATTTGCAGCTCCAGGCAGCTCCTTGATTGGAAGCTGGTCATTGCGAACGTCGCCGATCGCACATTTTTAAGGCTCTCACAAAGAGTTTGTGCCTATCCACCCCCGTTTGTGACACACTCGGATTGTGGCTCGCTGCCGTCGACCGTCTCACGTACACACCAATACAAATGAATTGAAAAAAAAACTGAAAATTTTTTAAACAACAAAAACCCTAGTTTAAATGCATCTCTGCACTGAAACAAATTGGTCATTGTGTTAAAAGTGGGGAGAAAATTGTCTCACCAATGCAGTAGGTCCATTTGGGTACACACACTCACAACGGTTGTCAACGGTTTTTGCTGTTATGCTGACTTGAAATTCCCAAGCAGCTATAGCAATGCTGACTTTAGGAGGTAGCTGTTGCGCTGAACTGGAAGGTTTGAGAAACAGCTTCATGGTCGACCAGCCGCCTTTGTGGTGTTGTGTGTCCCTGCACACATAACATGACCTCGAGCCAGCTAAAATTAGCTAGTCTAAATCAGCGTTGGCCAAACTTTTGGTTTATGTTTTAGCTAATTTTCGATTAATTAAATTTTTTTAACTCTTTTACGCGTCCTCTCATTACGAAGTAAAATTCTCTAAAAAAAAACCTAAGAATATATAACCCAGCCAGGGTACCCAACTGCATTTTATACCAATTTTCCAAGCATTTTGTGAAGCAAGAAAAAAAAATCAGCTAAAAACATATTTTCCTAAAATTTTGTTTCATTAACCTAGTTTTAGTCAAAACAAAAAACACTGCAAACTACTTAACCTTTAACCTACTTACGCATGTTTTTTGGCTTACCAATTTTGAATACTCTTCCAACTATTTAAACACTATGTATTAGTCCTCCACTACACCATCAATTACACTTTACTCTACACACACAAAATCAAACTCCCAACCAACCAAAAATGACATTTTCTTTTTGAAACTGAATACTTTTCAAAATTCTAATGGAAATGGAATTCAAAAATGTTTAATATGCTTTTCATTTTTCTCTTTATTAATTTTTGAACGTATCGCTAAAAAAAAAAAATCTATACAATCAAAATAAATCACCAAAATTGAAAAAAACAAAAAAACTTTACTCGAAATTTTTGACTCATGGCTGATACCTGAAAATGTCTACCACAAAATAATGACCATGTAAGTATATCAAGAGAAAAATGCAAACAAAAAAACGAAAGAGAAAAGAAATCATAATTATTGTTATTTGCTTTGGTTGTTGTCGTCATGTTTGTTGTGTTTGTGTTACGTTCCGTTTTAAGCAAAGAAATTAAACAAAAACTGGAGCCAAATGAAATTGAAATTGGAATAAAGCTTCTTTTTAACCTTTCTATATGTGTATACTTTTCGATTTTGAGTTGCCTAACAAATTGTTTGTGTGCTGTAATGTTTAAGCAGAGCTTCGATCACAGTCAAAATACAACAAAAAAAAACCAAAAATGCTCAAACAAATTTTTCTGTTTAATTTTTTAATCAATTTTAGTTTGTATTTTTTTTTTTAGTTTGTTTCATAAAAGAAAAAAAAAACATTCACTCAACATTTGACAAAAAAACAAAACAAGTTGCGGTAAGTGAACCGGAAAAAAAAAAGAACGTAAACTATCTACTCTCTCGCTCGCTGTCTCGCTCGCTCGCTCGCTCTCTGTCTGTCTCTCTCTCTCTCTCTCTGTCTCTGTCTATTTTGCAACTTTATTTAACACACAAATTTACTTTAGAATATAGTTAAACAAAATCCAGGGTCAGTTTGGAGAGAGCTTGTACTCAGAAATTGGCATTTGAATTGGTTTCAAAACAAAATAAAATAATATTTCAATTTTCTTAGGTCCAAACCCACCAAGGATTTTAATATATATATTTTTATATATACTAAATGTATACCATTAATAGTTAGCTAATTCTTCATTTGTAATATACATATGCGCTCGCTCTCTCTCTCTCTCTCTCTCTCTCTGCTCTGGGAATGCCTTTTCATAATGATGTACATATAAAATACCAAAAAAAAAAAATACCAAAATTTTCAACTCTCTCTCTCTCTCTTCTCATTTACTTTTTGAAATACCAAAACAAAACCAAACAAAACAAGAAACTTTTTTGCATTTTGTGCAGTTGTCGGTTTTGAGCTGGGTGTTCGTACAGAACAGAATTAGACGCACACACACACACACACACACTTGAACTGTATTTTTTTTTAAAACAAATTATCATTTAATTTCTTCTTGATATTTTGCGTTTTTTTTTTGAAAATATATACAATACACATACAATCTATATATATACTTAAATATATTTACACTAATCAAAAATCGAAGCTCTTATGACGTGCAGTAAATGTGTTTTAATGTACTTATTTGTGGCGTTTTTGTTTTGTGTCAAATATACCAAAAAAAAAAAAAAGGAAAAAAAAAACAAATATCCATTTTCAAGTTTATGTAACCCTTTAACCCATATACCCTGTATACTTAACGAAACCTAACTTTATTTTTGATTTTTTTTTAAATTTTATTACAATGTGTATCAAATGTCTTAATGTTTAATACTTGAGTAATACTTGGTTCTATATAATATAATACATATAATATATAGGCTTATATATACTTATACATTAACATCAATTGAGTATTTTAGTGGTTAAGTGTGTTTAGTGGTCTCAAAACTTTCGATATTAGTTCGAAAGTTATTCTTTACATTTTTTCTTAGCTACAGTTCTGGGGTTTTTGAAAAAGGCAAGTTTCCTGCTTTCCTGTTATTGTAGCGAACCTGCGTTCCGACTTCGTGCACTAGTTCCCTATAACCACAGTCGATATTTAGGGCAGGCAGTGTCATGTGTCAAATGATGGATACACCGATTGCGGTCGATAACAACTTGTCTGTAGTTCTGTAATATAAAGCCCTCTTATTATGAGTCTGGGACAGATGATAGAGGTCGAATAATAAATTCAGATTTTCAACTTACTTGTTGACGATTTCTAAATTTTTAACTAACTAATTGACGGATTGCCCTCTTTTCTGTCGCTCGGCGTACATTTCCCATATCAACATACCAAATCAGTAGCTGCACGACTGACCACACCAAGGCGAACCCCCAAGTGAATGCAAAATTCGCTACATAATTTTTATCCAAAAATAGTTATGTACCCTAGCCCAGGGTCCCTAGGGTAGACGCTGATAAGCTGCCAAGTGGATGCCTAACTCTCACCATGATTGCTTCACCATGAAATGATTCCTTTTAAAGCTTTAACTATGAGTTTTAGCCTCGGCGTAACGGCTTCATATTTTCATATTCCTCATTGAAATTTTTATAACGATAATCTCTCTATAATTTTAAAAGCTTTCAAGTTTGAAATACGGAGCACAAATCCTTAATAATCTAGTATAGATCCCTTTGCCTTAACAAATTTTAACAAAAAGTTCGTGGTCGGATGTAGGACATTTATGTTCAAAAATGTTGGCCAAAGGAACCTATACTAAACAATGTATGGAATGTATTTTTTGGTGGTTATATTGGGAACTAATTTTGATAAGGCAAGCACGTTTCCAACGAAGAGGTCTGTTTTATTCACGCTTTTATTTGGGACACAATTCTCAAGACTGTATATTACGGAAAGTGCGACTAATGTGGAGGTGTTCGAGAGGTGGTCAATCAATACCTTTTCATCAATTCTGCCAAATGGCCCAGAACCGGTACGGTTCAATGTTTTATGGGTCCCTTGAAACGGACCACGAATCGGACCTTATGCTTTGAAGACCACCAACTTTTTCAGTCACTTTTTAATTTTTAGAGTTAAGCTCTTTTACGGACCTTCGACTGGGAGAAAGAAACGTTTTGTGACTTAACAGTGACTTAACAGTGACTTGACAGTCGTCTTGACAGTGTCTTGAAAGTGACTTGACAGTGACTTGACAGTGTCTTGAGAGTGACTTGACAGTGTCTTGACAGTGAATTAACAGTGAGTTGAAGTGACTTGACAGTGTCTTGAGAGTGACTTGACAGTGTCTTGACAGTGAATTAACAGTGAGTTGATAGTGACTTGATAGTGACGTGACAGTGACTTGACAGTCACTTGACAGTGACTTGACAGTGTCTTGACAGTGACTTGACAGTGTCTTGACAGTGACTTGACAGTGACTTGACAGTGACTTTACAGTGTCTTGACAGTGACTTGACAGTGACTTAACAGTGACTTGTCAATGACTTGTCAGTGACTTAACAGTGACTTGACAGTGATCTTGACAGTGTCTTGACAGTGACTTGACAGTGACTTGACAGTGACTTAGACAGTGTCTTGACAGTGAATTAACAGTGACTTGATAGTGTCTTGACAGTGACTTAACAGTGACAACAGTGATTTGAGAGTGACTTGACTGTGATTTAACAGTGACAAGAGTGATTTGACAGTGACTTGACTTGGTTTTGAAAGTGTCTTAACAAAGTCTTGACAGTGACTTGACTGTGTCTTGACAGTAACTTGGCAGTGACTTAACAGTGACTTGACAGGGTCTTGACAGTGACTTGACAGTGACTTAACAGTCATTTGACAGTCCCTTGACAGTGACTTGACAGTAACTTGACCGTGACTTGACAGTGACTTGACAGTGACTTGAGTGACTTAACAGTGAGTAATCAGTGACTTGACAGTGACTTGACAGTGACTTGGCAGTGACTTGACAGTGACTTAACAGTGACTTGACAGTGACTTAACAGTGTCTAAACAGTGAATCAACCTTTTTATTTTAACTTCAGTTGTACGCTGTTGAAAGGTACAAGAAGGGCGACTTAACATTGAGTAGCATCAAGGTGGCGTCAACTGCTCCAAGCATACTAAGGCTCACAGCCTATTTACATAGACTCCACAAATGTACTGCAAAATGTTAAGTGTGGTGAAATAGTCAGTACTGCATCTTCTTCTGTTCGTTACTTCGCAAGTCCATAGAGGCCTTATAAATGAAAGCAGTAGACGTTCCTGAACTGTGTTTAGATACGGAACCAGAAAGTCCATGTATTGATAAAGAATTTTTCGAATGTGAGAGTCAATACGTACCGGGAACTAAATAATATTATAGGATGGTCCATTAAAAAATTGGCAAGCAATAGCAAATCGAATCTTGTTCTTCAACGTCATCAATTGTTTCAGGATTGTTTGCATAACATTTGTCCTTGACCGCTCTCCAAAGATAATAGTCTAACGGTGTCAGATCACAGCTTCTTGGCGGCCAATTTACATCTCCATATTTGCTGATTATTCGATTTTCGAAGATAGGATGCAGTAGATTCATTGTGGAGTGCGCTGTGTGGCACGTAGCGCCGTCTTGTTGAAACCAAATACCGTCCAAGTATTTCGCTTCAATTTCCTCGAAGAACCAATCACTTAACATTCACCATTCACGGTCACGGTGGCTCCTTCTTAATTTTCAAAGAAAAATGGACCAATGATGCCTCGAGACCAAAATCCGCACCAAACAGTGAGAAGTGGTGGGTGCATTGGCTTCTCGACGACGATATGCGGATTTTCTCTGCCCCCGATGCTACAATTTTGTTCATCAACATAACCACCGAGGTGGAAATGTGCTTCATCCGAAAAGATGATTTTTCGGTAAAATTCACCATTTTCGGCCAAACGATCTTCCGCCCAATTTGCGAACAGTAGAACTTTGTTTGTTGAACTTTTTATGGCTTCATGGCAAGGTCTTCATGCAAAATTCGCATCAAAGAAGTGCGCGAAATGTCCAATTGTTGAGATCGATGGCGAGTTGACGTCGATGGTTGTTCACGCACATTTTCAGCAACCGCAGCAATGTTTTCGGTCGAGCGCATCGGATGAGTACGTACACGGGTTGATTTATCCACCAACATTCTAGTTCCACGAACTCGCTTCACGAATTCATCCACAAATTGAGTTTTCGGAACATTTTTTTTTGTTAAATGTGTTTTTCAGATGTCGCACAGTTTGAGTCGAAGACTCACCACTTTGGAAATATGTTTTTAATATTTCCCAACTTTCTTCAAGCGAATAGCGACCCATTTCGTAAATGTCAAAGTTTTACTAAATATTAGTCGCTTTCCGAATGACCTTTGACGTTTTTAAAGTCAAATTATGAATAGTTCAAATTCCAAACACTAGATGGACCCCCCTGTAGAATCAGATGTTTGTGATAAAATCAGATGTTGCAACCCGAAAACAAACAGTGTTGAGATTTCACAAATTTATACAGACCTTTGAATGGAGCTAGGTATTAGGTGAAGTCTACAAAATTTTGCCTTATTTTTCGTATTTCTTGCTAAGTTACCCTCTACATCAGATCGAGGGTACTTTTAAGACTTAAGCTTAAGCTTTAAGAAGAAAAACTTTAGTTCCTTACATAAGTATATTGGGTTTCTTATTAATACAATCGAGATTATAGCAAAATGATATGTATGTATTATTAAACGATATATATATGTATTTAAATGTAACTTTAGAATTGATGTCAAGTGTTGTATTGTTGCGCAAAAAAAAAAAAAAAAAACACTTTCTCTTGCTGCCTTGAAACTTTAAACTTATCTTACTAATCCCCTATCCAACTCTGAATCTCTTTTTTTTTTCGTATCCGAACAACAGGAAAAGCTGGGAGATATCTGCTTCTCGCTGCGCTATGTACCAACTGCTGGCAAACTGACCGTCGTCATACTGGAGGCCAAGAACTTGAAGAAGATGGACGTGGGCGGATTGTCTGGTAATAAAGAGTTACACCAAGGCGTTGTCCAAAAAACTGATTTGGCAACGTTTTGCTCTAAGTGTTGTTTACAGAAAATGTGTTTGTGTGTTGTTTATAATAGTTTTATGGTTTTGTTATGATTTCTGTAATTTTTTGGTTTTTGTTTTGTGGAAATGCAAACGCCAAGGCAACGTTTGCAGACAACTGATAAATGCTACGAAAAAATACAACTGAAATTTTTTTTTTTAACAATTTTATTCCATTTTTGTCAACTTTTTACTACTTAGCGCAAATTTTCAAACTTATGTACGCTAAAAAAAAAAAACAAAACAAAAATTGAACAAAAAACAAAAATATAAATAACAATTCATTTATCAATGCTCTCTGAAAGTGGATATATTTTCATTTGGCAACGTTTCCCATCTCTCAATCGAATTAGCACAATTTTATCTTTCATTTTCAACTTAAGCCAGTTTCTAAGCTCGCTTGCTTTTTTAGCTACACTTTTTTGCATGTAAATCTTTTAAGAATCTCTTGAATCACTTGATCTCATTTATCTGAGTTCAGAGAACCAGAAAATCAAACCCAAATCAAAAACGTTGCCTGTGAATATATCCAAAAAAAAAAAACAATATATATTTATATATGAATATAAAAGTTCTTCTAGGCTTTTACAAACAAAAGAACATTTCCATGCCTACTCTAACTAATGAGACTTCTTTGTACGAATTTAAACATTTAATTTGTTTGGTAAACAATTTTTTAAATATGGTACATGCCCTGAGTTGAAGGAGTTTTCAATGTTTTTAAACAAAGGGAAATTGCACTTTTGCAATTTGCTTTTGTTTTTCCATATTAATAATCTTATACTAACATTATTGAAACGTAATTTGTGTTTGTATTTGTTTTATATATGTATATGTTTACTTTTACTTCTTGTAAGTGTGTGCGTTAAAACCAAACATGCAAATTCTCCAAAATTGTGTTTTCTTTCTTCTAAAGTCAAATCAAAAACAAAATATTTTCTTTTTTTTCTTTCCATATTTTTTCTATTTTATAGATCCATATGTGAAAATTGCAATCATGCAAAATGGCAAACGTTTGAAAAAGAAGAAGACAAGTATCAAAAAATGCACCCTCAACCCTTACTATAATGAGTCGTTCTCATTTGAAGTACCATTTGAACAAATACAAGTATGCGAGAATGTATTATACTATCCTATAAAAAAAACAAAAACTAAAACCAACTACTACTTACAACAACTACTACTCTACCTACTTACTAACTATGTACTGTTAACTACTGTTCTACGCTGTCCCAAAAATTTCTGAACTATCTCTAGACATGAGTTTTTGAGTACCCACTCCCATACACACACACACACACACACACATACAAACACTCTATCTCTCCTGTCTCTATCTCTATCTCTCTCCATAGTCTACTTACGTGCAATTTAATTGTTGTTTGACCAGACCCTAAAAACTTAAAACTCAACTCAAACCCCCCTCGTTACAAAAAAAAACAAAACCGTATTCAATGTTCAATGTTGTAATTTTTAACCAAAAAATTATGCTTTTTGATTTGGTTTTCTAACAATTGTACATACATATATATATAAATATATCAAATTATATTAACCTAACCGAAAAAAAAAAATATTTTCCAAATTTCCTTATGCTTTGAGTTTCGAGTAGTTTTTGAACTGAAATTATTGTGAATTTTCAGTTTGTTAAATTAAGTACACAGCTCAAGCAAAATTTTTGTATAAAATGAAATCAATTACTGAACAAAAAAGTGACCTTGAAATGTTTTGAAAGTTTTTATTTTTTTAATGCTAGGTTGAAGGATTAGAGATATGAGAGGTTTATGGATATGTCGAACCAATGTTTCGGTTCAAAGCATTGTTTTTAAGATTGCTGAAACGGTTTATTTTTAATTTTTTTGCGTTTCCGAATTTTCTGAATTTGTTAGAATGACTTTTCGCAGTTTTATTTAAAGAGCTTCTAATCTTAATATAAGCCAAATTTTGCTCTTGCAATGGGATGAAAACTATGCATATCGAATAAAAGGTCCTTTGCGCCGGATGTTCTGGAAACAATGCTTAAACATGTTTAGTTCCAGTAATAGGCACATGTTGAGTTGGTTGACAGGTCTAAAGCTCTTCGTCATCTGATTAGGGGTGTAATATTAAAGGTCCTTCTAGCCGCATATTCCGGAAACAATGTTAAATTATGTCTTGTTCCACTTATGAACACTTGTTGAATTGGTTAACACTAGCATAGATCGAAAGCTTTTAAGTTTGGAGTTTAACGGGTCCATACAAACACTTTGTTAAACTTTTTATTAAATTTGTAATTTATTTGGCGACCTTTCTAATGTTTAATAAGTGTGTTTACCTGGCTCTAGGTCCGAAAAAGTTGCTTTTGTTCACAACTGTAAACAACTGTAATAGGCAACCAGCTCTTTTTGGTGGTACAATGCATAAGTTGTTTACAGTTGTGAACAAACGCAACTTTTTCGGACCTGGAGCCAGCTAAACTCACTAATTATTACTTTTTATTAAATTTTATTCAAAGAGTCAACTTAACATAAGCTTAGAAACGGATGTACATATATTCGTTCCCACACTAAGTAAATGTGAACTCTTCAGTGAACGATTTTGTTCAAGAATTTCCTTTCACAAAGCAAGCCCCACGTTCATGAAAAGTTACTACTTGTAAAATGTTATCAAAAACTTGCCAAAATCCACCCATGTTCAAAAAATGATCCCGAAATTTTCAAAATAATGATCAAAATTTTTCCAAAATTAGTCTACAATGTTCGAGTGCATAGTGCATCAAACTAATTCTAAACGAAGCACGAAAATTAGTACAATTATCAGAAAATGTTTTTAAATGAAGATCAAAATATTATTATGGCATTACCGATCAAAATTCACGGTTCAAGAAAAGCGTGGGTTTCGTAGCGCAGAACAGCGATGAACATACCTGGCGTACAGGTCGCTATTAACACCGTCAAGAGCCCAGCGCATGCCGAGACTTGTGCCAAGAGAGCAAAGAGCTTTTCAGTCGCTTGCCAGCGGTCGAAAGCGCAGGCCAAAGGTGGTTTACGTTGCTTTATTTTCGAACTCCAATACAGTCTCACTTTTTGGTATCGCTCTTCTTGATTAACCCTGTTTTAGAACGTTAAGAATACTTAAACATCCCGTTTAAAGCTAACCAATCTTGTCGATAAACGAACCGTTTTCTTTTATAGTTCCTTTGGCAGTTTTTTTAACATTTTTAAGTAATTGTTTTAATATTATGCCAAAACCGTTTGTAAATTGACAGGCTAAGCAGTGGGCTAAGCCTCTTTCTATAGACTTATACACTTTAGTTGAGCACGCTTGTAAGATTTCAAATGTACTGACCCGCTCAGTGTGAGCGAGCTATCTTTTATTAAGAACTTATTAAGTATTTGACTGTTTCTGGTTTTTAAGATCTTTTAAATGAAGTTCATCATTGTCAGGAACCATACTGAAATGTCTCTCAGCATATCGCGATATTAGCGACTCTGAAAGTAAGCTTTCTCAATGCTGACTCACACAAAAAGTCGTCAAATTGATTTTGAAGCCGAAGCCAGGCATAAAACCAGCCCAACTCCCGCCCTCACGCTCATAATATTATATTACAAAAATCTACCACCACCAATACAGGCATACGCAATAAATTAGTGTTAATTCCCAGCAAACATTTTGTCGTGTTTCTTATCTCTCACGTCAAAAAGAGAGTATGGCGATAGCTTGAGGGGACTTACAAAATAAAAATTCATTAGATATGGCTTTTTTAACTAACAAAAGATAATTAAGCGAAAAGTGGCATCGTTCTTTTCTCATCGATTTGGTATATTGGCGATATATCCATATAAAAACGCCTTGAAGACATGAATACGATTCTTCTTGATGTGGATTGAAAGACAATTTGTAATTTTTTAAGTTTGGAGTTCACAATCAGCACGAGTAAGCCATGTTTTTTCTTTCAGTTACCTTTAGAGTAGATTTTTTGTACCACAAGCTAACAGAGAAGGCTCAGAATGAATTTAAAGTTCGCTAGAAAAAGTTGTCGAGTCTATTTTACAATTTAAGGGCGGTATCCACGGGTCGCGAAAAATTTCTCGTGGAAAAGAGTCTGCTAAGCCGCTGCTACAAACACGATAACACAATTTTTTCTTTCGATAAACGTTTCAAAGTAACCTAGCGCTGCTCTGGCGCTGTTAAATATGCCCGCGAACTTACAAACAACAATATCTGGCAGGATTATGCATATAACATAATTAATGTGCTATTTTAATATAGTAGTAATAATTTGAAATTTATTTTCATTGATTTCCATTGATGCGTGTATATATATATAGGTACAAAAATCTTATAGTGACGAAAAGTTTCAAACATTTAAAGGATTTACAATGATATACAAAAATTTTGGCTGTGGCATGTTGCCGTTAGCCAAATGTAGGTGACATTTTCCTAAACTCCGATTCCCCGATTCCGATGTCTGGTTACATGTCTCCATAGTCCATTAAAAAATTGCTCCGATACTGCAGGCACTCTCTAAGGTAGGAAGTGAGCGAACGCCAATTACTGCCGTTTAAGAGCTTGTGCATTTCCTGGTCGGTCAGAGTATCTTTTTCCCAGTATAGGGCCCTGAGTTTCTTTAGAATTGGACAGCGAGAAAAGAAGTGGGCGGTGTCTTCTCTCTCTCCGGTGTTGCAGAGAGTGCAATGATTGGGGTTTTAAATATGTGGCATATACTTTAGGTTGAGCACTTCCGTTCTCGTTCGAAAAATGACTAATATTTCTGCCACGTCTAAATTGTCAGTGAAATAATTTGTATCTTTTAAGTTATACTCCAGTTTGCTGTAAGTGTCCCGAGACTGACTTTCACGGGTTTGTGATTCAAAGCCAATCCTTTCCGTGCTTTCTATGCTCTGCAGCAATTTTGTCTGCCAGTGGTTCCAGGAGCTATGGTCTTCTATATTGTGTTCCAACGCCATGGCTTCCCACCTTCCTATAAACTGTGATTATGCTTCTAATAGGTGTTCTGTGACAATTCTTGGAAGACGCGTGGAGGATGGCATTTGCATAGTCTTATTAATATAATCGAAATGAATTTGCAGTGTGTAGAGAAACATAGTTGGGAGACCCGTTTCCAAGTGTATAGCATAGTTAGGCGAGCATAGAGTCAAGTGGAACATCCTCTTTATATAAAAACTGAGAAGTCGTTCCACTTCTTCGTATTGACCAAAGCCCCATACTTGGTCAGCATAGCACATAATTGCTCTGGCTGTGGCTAAGAACAATTTCTACTTAGTGCTGTGACTGACGTTTTTTTTTCTAAGCAATGGTATTGATCGCAGTTTTCTAGTCGCTTAGTTTTTTGATTAAATGCTTGCGAAATGACATGTTTGGTGTAAGAGTGACTCCCAAGTATGTACTGGTACTCGGTGACAATATCCAAATTCACTCTGTTTATAGACCAAGCATCTGTCCTTGCTTTTCGACCCCTTGTATCACGTACTACCATTATCTTAGATTTTTCGCAGTTAATTTGAAGGCTCCACGTTTGGCAGTATGAGTGCAATGCGTCTATCATTTGCTGCAACTCCCGGGCGTCATCGCCATACATTAGAACTTTGATTCGTTCCGATCCCAGTTGAGCACCCCCTGGCAGAATGGAGGATATGTCGTCGACGTACAGTGCGAAAAGTAACGGGCTCAGTAGGCAACCTTGTTTCACTCCAAGGTTCGTCTCAAACCATCTGAATAGGTTGTGGCCGTCCCAAACTGTGGTCTTGTTGCAGATGTACAAGCTTTGGATCATTTGAATCACCTTAGTAGATACTCCAATGTTGCTGAGTTTTAGGTAGAGGTTTTGTCTGTCAATGGTGTCGAATGCAGCTTTGAAAACGACAAAGAACGCAAACATCTTTTTTTTTTATTTCCAAGTACTGTTTTCCAACGGCGGTGAAGGTAAAGATGCTGTCAACAGTGGAGTAGCCTTCTCTGAATCCAGATTGGTATTCGCTTAAGATATCGTGATTTTTGACCCAGTTAGAAAGACGATTCAGCAATATTGAAGCAAAGGTCTTCATGGTTTCGTTTAAAAAGGAAATACCTCTGTAGTTTGCTGGTTCGCTTTCCTCTCCTTTTTTAAAGATCGGGTATATAACATTTCGTCGAAAGTTTTCTGGTGCATTTCCCGTATTAAAAATTCTATTATATATGTTAGTAAGAAGCTGTACAAAGTATTTTAATATATTTTAATAATAAATTAATTGTTCTTATCATTATGACTTTTTACCATCTGCAGTATTAGCGCAGTGAACGTTAGTAATTGCCTCTTCAGACATTTTCCTTAAAATTGTGTCTGGCACAATCAATGGCATTAAATGCAGTTCGATGTAGTCCCGAGCAGCGGCACTTAACTAACACCACGCACTTGGCTGTCAAGGCAAAGATTTCGTTCATCTCGATTGAAAAGTAATTAGCGCATTTCTGGCGATTTGCCTCCGTATAGTTGGTCAGGTCAGCATAATGATCTTCTCGATGTACTGCTGTAGCATGTGTGATTTGGCGGCGTATATATATAGCTCCGCTGAACTCGAAACTGGTATTGGGCAGCCTGGGTGGTCACATAGCACTTGGACACGTTAGGCGACGCTTTCTGCATGAATATTTTTTAGATGCGCTCATTTTCAATTTGGCCTTCTAATTTGGCCGCACAAGTTAGAATCGAAACCTATTTTGTTCACGTTACAGCACTTAAAGGCGATGTTATTTTTGGACATAACGTAGTGGCAAACGTAAGCGTAATATTTGAAAGTGTTGTGTTGAAAGTGAGCATTAAGAGGGTTTCGGAAAATTCGTGATCCGAACCAGGGTTCGTACAAACAACCTGAAAACTTCGAACCCGCCAATCGTAGCTTGGAAAAAATTCGATTTACAAATTATTTTCCAAAAAGATTTTTTTCTTAGCTTTTTTCTTAAACTAACAAATTCTTATATATGACAAAAAAAAAAAACTTTTATACACAGTGAATAAAAAAATGCACAAGCTACACAAAAATGTAGGACTCTAAACCCATAACGTTTCGTGTAGCTTTTCTGCACGTCGAGTTTAGATATTGAAATCCTACACGTTTCGTGTAGCTTTTCAACACGTTGCGTGTAGCTTTCTCATTTCACTACGTTACGTTTACACGTTTCTGCACTTTGCGTTTAGATTTACTATTTCAACACGTGCCGTGTGGCTTTTCTGCACGCCGCGTTTAACTTTCTCAGTTCTCTTAGAAATGATAGTTGCAGCCACTTATCGATATGGGTGGCAAGCTATCGATATAACACGGTGCCAACGCGAGCCGCCAATTCTCTACGAAGCATCATTGCATCATCATCAACTCAATCGATTTTCATTCATTTTAGCATGTAATACTATTATTAAATAAAGTTAGTTACTATAGATAACTACACGAAACGTGTAGAATTTCAATATCTAAACGCGACGTGCAAAAAAGCTACACGCTACGTGTTGAAAAGCTACACGAAACGTTATGCGTTGAAAATCTGTGTAGGTTTCGAATAATTCGAGCGTTGTTTTTCCTCAATAGACTGCGAAATATAATAATTAGGTAAAGAAATCAAATGACTGTCTTCCATAGGGCTTACAGAAAAAAGGGCGTTGATTCACTTAAAAATTTTTTGTTTTTTGCAACGTAGTCATCAGTTTCGTTTAAAATTTAAGGTTTTTAGGTGAAAACTCAAGGTCACTTTTTTTTGTACTTTTTGTATATTCTTTTAGCCACTTTTATGTTTATTTCGCTTTCCAGTGTAATTTCGCTTGAGCTGTGTACTCCACCACTTAGTATGTAACGGCCTCAATGTGTGCTTTACCTCAGCTGTTTTATTTTATAATTTTTCTTTTAATTTCACTTTACAAACGAAAAAGCAGGGCATGTCTCTTCGAAGTACGTAGTAAATCAAAACACTTTCAAAGCTAACAAACAAACAAAAAAAACCCCAAAAGAACACTCAATGAGAGCAAATATTTCTGTAGTAAATGCTTAGCAAAAAAAAACAAAAAAAAAAAAAAAAACAATGCACGAGAGCCTACTACACACTACTACCAACTACTCTTCATAATACAAACTATCGCAAAACTCTCTAAACTCTCTCAGTCGGCGTCAATAATGCACCAAGTCACGTAGTGGGTACATTATTTTGACACTGTCTTCTGATTTGAATATCGAATACCAACAAATGAAAGAGAAAACCTACCACCACAACTACAGAAAACAAATATATAACAGAAATACACAGAAAAACACAGAGAAGTATAGTGTATCGAAAATAAACCAAAATAATGATCATACTTATCTGCGCTAAAAACGCCGCTGCCCCTTGTCTACAAGTAGGCCCCCCAAAAAAAATGCTGACCGACATTCAAAAATAATAATAACAAATACAAATGGGATTGAATATTATACATTTTCGTTTACACGTATTTAATGAACATTTTTCTTTAAGGCCTTAAATGGAAATCCAAACCAGATTATAAAGAAACTTGTTCATTATTCCCTCACCGAAAAAATAAAAAAAATAAAGAAAAACAAGGTTTAAGATCATGTACCACATTCAACAGCTTCATTTGCTTCTCACCTCTGCTTCAAGGAATTTTATTTAGTTTTATTAAAAACATTTTGTATCATTTTTATAAGCTACTCATTTAAAGCCTTAGACATTTGCATGCCAAAAAAATTATAAACAATCACCCACAAAAAAAAAAAAATAACAAAATGCCTTTTAGAATTTGGAGCTTGTGTTAATACGCTTGAAAGCTTTTAGAAATAAATTGATATTTCAGATTGGACCAATTCTCCCACCCAGATCCGAACGATCTAGAAAAAATCTTCCAAATAGTTTGCACCCAAATAAAAAATTAAACTAACAAGAGCACCAAAAAATATCAGCAGCTCCAAGTAGTTCCAACCAAACTTATGTAGTCTTTGCCTGTTCTGAACCACTTTTTTCAACCCCCCAAACTCAAACCCAAAACAGAACAAAAATACTTTAAAAAAAAAAAAGTTCTTCTACTCAAAAAGACCCACCAAAGTCCCGCCCCGCAGCCCCCCTCTCTCAAAAGAAAGACCGTTGATCTGTTGAATGATGAAATGTTAAGCTTACTAATTCTTAATATATTTTATTTGAACACCCGAAACAAATCATGAATTGCCTTTAGAAAATCTGTCTCGTTGTGACCGTTGTGGATTATGATCGTATTGGCACCTCGGAACCAATTGGACGCTGTATACTGGGCTGTATGGGCACTGGCACTGAGCTGCGTCATTGGTCTGATATGTTGGCCTCACCACGACGACCCATTGCACAATGGCATACCCTAAAGGATCCGGAGGAAACTGATGAGATACTAAAGAATATGAAGTAAAGCGCTACACACACTCACACACATCTGGCTGACAAATGCAGGTGAGAAAGGGGGGAATTGCAAGAACAACTCAGGTATAGTATACTTTTGGGAACTTTATTTATGGTACCATTAGTTAGTTAACTGAGCTGTCTCCCTTAGCCACACTCAAGCATTTATTTTTTGTACAATGACAGTCCTATCACAGCGGTCTCTTACATCCTTTCCTTTTTTAACAGTTATCTGGATTAAGACTTTCCGGGATCTTCTTTAAATGGGCAACATTCCTTGACCCATCTGACGCTGGCACTGTGCTCTACAGCACTATGTATGAAGCTCTTTTAATGAGCTCTGACTCTTGCGAGTGATCTTACTTTTATTAAGAATTTTTCAATTCTTAATTTCTAATCTTAACTAAGGATGTATGTGTAAGTCACATTCGTGAATATATATATAAGAATGTGTTCGTGAAAGGAATACGATGCATCTTAAATGGCTCCCACCGGATGACCTTTTCAGTTGGTATGTCTGACCCTTGTCAGCAACCCTAATTGAATGTTTATGACCTAGACTGTGTGTTGTAAATATGATATTTAACGTTACATGTTTCCTGGGGCCCAGAAAATGTCTCCGCCATTAATCGCCTGTTATTAATCCAGTTCATTCTTGCCTATACCAAGACAACAATTAGCAATATTGTCACCAAGACGGGATGAGTGCGGTGTAGAAATGAAGTTCGTCGAAAAGGACCTTTTCTTTGTTGATACGTTCAATCCTCTTGTGTAGTTCCTCCAGCCATCGATGGAGAATGCAGAGTCACCCCTGTTAGCCTTAATGAGCCTTGCTCCAGAATCTGAACGATCCTATACTACGAATTGCTGCATTAGATTTGTCGTTGAAGTTTTCGCAAAAAGTTTAAACAACCAGCGGTTTGGATATCCAAGTTAAATCCAAAATGATTGCTTCTTGTATTCGACCATTTAAAACTTTATCTAAGTGTAAGGTTTTAATGGTGTGATCTCGAATGAATTCGCCACGCTCACTCCAATTTTCTGGTTTTCCTTCAAACATTTATTGAGCTCTGCTTCTGCCATCAGATGGTAATTTGCCAATACTTGTGCAAACGATCTTCTGCTTATTCCCGAAATAATTTTAAAAATTTGCGATTGTTGATTGAGCTAAAGCGGAATTTTCTCCTCTATCACTATGACGCCATTCTTAAAAATTCCTTGTGCTGTTAATAATTCGTACACCGACTTCAAAGGGTGTCCCGAGTCCCAAGGTAGCCACCTTGGTCCTTTGTTTTTCTTTTTCTGTTTTTATTAATGACCTGCCCACAATACTATGTTATTCCCGGATATGATTTATCTTTCAAAGACCATTAGATTACATGATGATCTTTCCTTTGCTGAAATCTTTCGCTAGTTACCTATACGATTCGCAATGAACCCTTGCAACGAATATCTACATTCGCTGATCTTGAAATACTTTTTGACCATTTTCATTTTGGCAACAAGAAAGAATGTCGGTCAAGCCCGACTATAACATACTCTGTTCTCCTAACGTCGCAGCTCGCATTTGCTCACGAGTTATACGCGCTCATCTCTAAGTTTCACTCTCTCTCTCTCTCTCTCTCTCACTAATATTGCCGTTCAATCGAATGCTGTGGTGATGGGTGGGGGGTGGTGTGTTTACTGGCCGTTTTTTGCTCATAACTTGAGTATCGTTCATCCGATCTTTATTATTCCTTCAGCAAATCGATAAATAATTTTGTTTATAAGGTATCTCTAAAAGATACGAACGATCTATCTTCAAAACTGTAGGAGATACGAAGTTTTTTCCAAATTGCGGGGGCGGTAGGGGGCGTGGCAAAAATTGAAAATAAACTTGATCTGCCTGCAAGTATAAGAAATCTATGCCCCATACATGTCAAACCTCTATCTCTTACCATCTCTGAGACCTCTTCGTTCATACGGACGGACGGACAGACAGACAGACAGACAGACGGACAGACAGACAGACGGACATGGATATATTGAATCGGCTGTTGATGCTGATCAAGAATATATATACTTTATAGGGTCGGAAACGATTCCTTCTCCCTGTTACATACTTTTGCACAAACTTAATATACTCTATGTTCCTTCGGTACAGAGTATAAAAACGTTCTCTGGTTTGATGTATCCAGTTACTTGCCATAGTCTATGACAGAGATGGGCGCATCGCGACGTTCACAATGCACACGCAGGCAGCGCTGCCTCGTGTGCATTGTGAACGTCACGACGCGCCCATCTCTGGTCTATGACGATTAGAGGCAAAGCGTTCACAGTGGAAGATTGTGTGCTCTACGTTGTCCATCTCGGCGTCGCCTTATACGCAGCTAGACTCCGTGCTTTTACTCATCTTATGCAGATAGGTGCCAAAGAATCCGTGTCCCGTTAGCATTTGTGTAACGTAGTAATCCACATCACCGTGCTTCCTTTGGACCCATTCTTTAACGTCGGGCAAAAGCCTGGCTGTCCACCTTCCAGTTCTCTCGACTGCCCATCTGTCTTGCCACTGTGCAAGAGCTTCTTCCCTGCAGACTTCGCCAATATGTATCTCCCGCTTGTCGCATCGTATAAATTTTATTGCGTTCTCTGGCTAGTAGGTCGATTGGAATCACTCCTGCAAAGAGCTGAGCTGCCGCTCCTGATACCGTTCGGTACGCACTAATTATCCTCAGCGCAGTTGTCCTTTGGATTGCAAGCAATGAATCCCGTCTGCATTGTACACTTAGTGTATCTGCCCAGACCTCGCTGCCATACAGCAGGATGGCATTAACCTTTATCAGTAGTTTACACCTGGATTGAATCGGTCCACCAGTATTTGCCATTAGTCTGCTAAGAGACTTTGCCGTCCCAGCGGCCCTGGAATTAGCATGCAGTATATGCGCTCCAAGAGTCAACTTTGATGCAAGCCTGACTCCCAGGTACTTAATTACTCTCCGAGTCCTTACGATACTTTCATAATCATAACCGACTTGGTTGTACGAACCGTCCGTCGGCGCTTTCATCACCCATAAGATTTTGCTGGTTGCCAGGTATTGCAATTTAAGGGCAGCTGTATGGTCGAGATATCTGTATATCCTAGTTTGGCTGGATCCTTTCCGCGTCATCCGTTTCGTATGCGTCTTCTGTCTAAGAGCATCCATTATGCTGATTCTCATGGAATAACAATAATCCACGGAGCCTAGACCATTTTTCCAGTTGAGGGTGAGAGGAGCGTATACCTTATCAAGCTCTTGTGCTTTTTGCTAATTATCTCGGATGTAAGAAAATTCGGCAGTCGTCTCTCCTCATAGAAAAAAAGGGTTTTCAATATGTACCCAAGGAGTAAGTCTAAGGTATAGGAGTGCGCATCATCAACGCAAGTCTCCAAGGCTAGAGCGTCTCCAGGGGCATTCGGTGGTAACCTTAGAATTTTCTTCAAAAAAAATATGTTTGCAGACTATCCACCACCTCAAAATAGCAATATCCTCATACCTGTGCGGCATAAGTCTGAACTGCTGTGCATACAGCGTTAAACAGTTTCCATTTAGCTCTAATGCTTACATTAGGTTTTGCCAAAAAGCAGTTCTAGATGCAGTTGATACTGGCTTTTGCTTCAGCGTTATTGGTTAAAATGACGATGACATCCGCATAAAGAAGCAGTCGATTATTAACATCTCCCAGACAAAGGCCTCCTTGCAGACTATCATGTAGATCTTTCAGATACAGCGCAAACAACAGCGGGGGAGTATACATCCTTGTCTTACTCCGACTCCAGTCCCGAAATAGCCGAAGCTTCCGTTTGACAGTATACTTTTTCCAGAAAGTTGATAAATTTCGAAGAGACTCCCATTTTGTGCAGCTTATACCAGAGAAGATTCCTTGGCATTTTATCAAAAGCTGCTTTAAAATCTACGAAAAAGCCATATACTTTTTTCGACACTTGCAACTTCAGGTTGATGATCTCTGACAGATTGTATATGTTTTCCACCGTAGAGTAGTCCTTTCTGCACCCTTCTACCCGGCTTGATACTCCTTCATCTTACCCATCTTGTAAGCCTATTGTTTAAGATGCCCATAAGAACCTTCGCGATGCAATTTCCAAACGAGATTCCTCGATAATTTGACGGTAGGTTGGTGTCGCCCTTTTTGAAGATTGGGAACACAATGTTGGTTGAACAACATTTTTCAGTAACTTCCATGCTTAGCGAGGTGTCCGCAGTATAAAAAGCATATAGATCGTATTGAATCAGTTTAGAAGCAATTCCAACATTTTGCTCTTCGTAGCTTAAATGTGGACCCCAACCTTCGTCCGCTATCGTACTACAGCAGACTCTTGCTTATTGAACTTCCTTCGTTAGCTAATCGTAGAACAGTCCTCGGCGTTTCTTTTTTTCATAAGCTAATTATTGGCTTAACTTTTCCATTCCTTCTAGATCAACTTGAAACTATTCAACCTTTAATCTAGCCTAGATGCACAACTCATCGTTTTCGTGTCTTATGTAAAAATTACAATGATCTCCGTCAACTGCCCTCAACAGATGTATCTCTCTTCTCTCTAAAAACGTCTCTGTTACCACCACTCCAGGCTGTGTGAGAAGGGGCATATTTTGCCGAACTGGCTAAAAATCTTTCCCCACCGGGTCAGCGATTTATTATATTTTTGTTAACAGCCATTTTTTTTGTCGACTCTAAACAAATAAATAAATCAAATTCGATACTTGAACCAAAATAAGATAATTTTGACACTATTTCATGTAAAAACGAGAAGGCCACGCTAACTTCGTCCGTGCCGAAGTTTTTCTACCCTTGCAAATGCTGTTTTTGAAATGTCAGAGTTTAAGAACGCTTACATAAAAATCTAAAAAAATTTTAACTAAAACCCATTTTCCGTCAGATAAACATCTGATTTCGACCAAATTTCGCGAATCTTTTTGAAAACATATCAAATTAACAATCGCGGAGTTTAAGAAAGATAAAATTTAAAACAGAAAATATTTTTCTCACGAAGACTCATTTTCCGACCGATCGGTCCTATGGGCAACCATAAGATATAGTCACCCGATGTCGATCAACTTTTTCAAATTAGTTTGAAAGCGTTTAATATTAAGAATTACCGACTTTAACAACGATTTACTTGAAAACAAAAAAGATTTTTTCACTAAGTCATCCGACTTTGACCAAAGTTTGCAAATCTGTTTGAAAGCATATAATATTAATTATGGCCGAGTTTTATGACGCTAGCATTGAAAACAAAGAAGTTTTTCGTACTAAGACCCAATTTCCGACCGATGGTTCCTATGACAGCTATAAGATATGGTCATCCGATTTTGACCAAAATTTGCAAATCTGTTTGAAAGCATATAATATTAATAATGGCCGAGTTTAAGGCCGCTAACATTGAAAACAAAAAAGTTTTTCTCAGTAAGACCCGTTTTTTGACCGATGGTTTCTATGGCAGCTATAAGATATAGTCATCCGATCCGGTTTTTTCCGACATATTAGCAGCGTGCAGTAAAAAGAAGACTCTGTGCAAAATTTCAGCTCGATAGCTTTAAAACTAAGAGACTAGTTTGCGTAGAAACAGACGGACAGACAGACGGACGGACAAAGCTCAATCGACTCAGCTCATCGCCCTGATCAAGAATATATATAGTTTATGGGGTCGGAAATGAATATTTCTATGCGTTGCAAATTTCTGGGCAAAATTATAGTACCCTTTGCAAGGGTATAAATATATGACAGAAAAAAAGGATATTAAATTGATCTTAATTCTTTATCCAATGGAGCTGAAGGATCTTAAGAATATAAATATTTCGAATATTACAGTTATGACGGGGATCTTTTTTTCCGTATACTTTGCTTTCTTTTTGTCTGAAGATAAGATAGTAGTATCTTATTTACAGCGTCTGCCTACGGTGTGACCATCCATCGATGTCTTAAAAATACCTTAACTCTAAAATATTGATATATTTACATCTTGGCGGTCATTTTCATTTAATTCCAAAAACTTCAAAAGTGTATTCCTTTTCCAATTGATTCGTCTTCTGCTTGGTGGGTGCCCAGGAATTGACTTTTATGGAGTTTTCTTTGACTTCAGTTTTGGTTGAGCCGAATTTGCACTTTTTTGACTTGTCCCCAAAGTTGAAGACGAAATGGTCGAAAAGATTTGCCATCCCCTGGAGTAATATTCCGAACAATTCCGAATCCCGAAAGTCTTGCGTATACATCGTTTTCTAATTCATTGTAATACTCTTGTAAAGGCACAGTTGTTGGTGCAAGTTAACTTACCTATACAAGGCCCAGACTTTTCTTTACTGTTCGCCCCTTCAGTATAGATAGTTTTCTTGAAACGTACACAAAAATACACTTTTCACTTACCAGTTTCTATAACTTTCTTAATACTTATCTACAGAATCCTTATCGCCCATGAAACAACTCAGATTTAGTATACTTTTGGGAACTTTATTTATGGAACTGATATTTATAGAACTGTCTAGCTCTGATGCTCCAGCAGTCCTATCACAACAACCCTCTCACAACTTTCAATTTTATTTCTACAGACTTATAGCACATCTATCAATCGTATGGAACGTATTTATAACCAAGGAACACTCAACAAAGTATACCGTCAGACATGGAAATCGTATGCATCATCAGCTCTATCTCTCCATCGAAACAACTGATCCTCATCCCAAACAACAACAACAACAACAACAATCAAGTAATAAATATCGTAGCTAAAGCAAAAATTGTTCATTCCAATACACACACACACACACAAACACACACACAGTTTCATACAAATAAATTAGAAACTTAAGTTCTATAAAAATTGGTTAACACACAAACAAAAAGGAAAAACATTAATTCATTTTCCAGTCTATAAACTTTGTTGTTGTCATTGAATTGAACAATATCTACGAGTAAAACAAAAAAACAAAACAAAATGGAAACAAATTACAAAAAAACAACAACTATATACTCAAAAAAAAATATATGAATAAACTTATTTACGATAAACTAAATGTTTATAATTTTAAAATGTTAAGTTTCATTCATTTTGCCAGTTTTGCTTTGTAATTTTTGAACTGTTGATTATTAATACACAAAAACCACATAAAAACAAAAACTGTTATGTAAACTATTTATTTTTAATTTTATGTATTGTATTCTAACTCTAAACTATATGAAATCTGTGTAAGTAAAACAAAAAAAAAACAAAAAAGAATCAGCATACAGAACATATTAAACAAAATATATATATATATAAATAAATATTATGTATAACCTTTACATAGACTAATGTTATGTATACACAAAGTAGAAAGAAAAACAAAAAAAGGAACGGAAACGGAAAACCCTAAAAGCAAATAACAAAAGTTAAACTTTAAAGCGTGATTTCAATGGAATATATCATCAGTTAAAACCTTAAAACAATATCGTCAAAATATTTCGAAATTGAGTTTAGGTTCACACTTAATTAAAGAGACTAGACGAATTCTAACTAACGGGGGAGTTTCTATATAACAGCTTTGTGTGAGAAAGTGTAACAAAATTTGTCGATTTTTCTAATTATTTGGAATCAATTTCAAGCATTTTTAAGATTTCAATCAATTTTGAAAAGTTTTCAATGTCCGATTAGTCAAACTAACTTGAGTGTTTCGTATGGCTCTTAGAGTGTAGCCCAACAACAGACTTAGACACAGCCTCATGTTTAGCTTAACTTTTAAACTCCAGTTAAGCCCCAATAGATTCATTAACCAAATCATATATAGGCAAACGCTAAACGCTTGAAATGAAACTTATTCAAATTTTAAAAATATATATAAAATAATTGAAATAATTTCAAGTTCTTATTAAATCAATTTTACAACTGGCTAGCTCAAGGTCTGTGGTTGATTATAAGACTTTATAACCAACACAAATTAACAGATATTAATTACAACATTTTGGAATAGCAATTGGGTATGCACTGTTCTTATTAAATATTTTATAAAAGTTTAAAAATTTCCAAATACTTTTAAAAAATTTGAAAAAATTTGCTACCTACACTTTAAAATATTCCATATTTGTTTAGTTGCTTAAAAACTTTCAAATAATTTCAATGTAATCAAAGTTAAAATACATTTTGGATACTTTAAGTCAGCGATGGTCACAAAATTTGAAAATTTTAACTACCCTTATCTCGTTGGCTGACACGACACATGTTGCGCCGTCTACAAGTGTGCCCTGCTGGCGCCGTGTGCCCATTCGTATGGCGACTTTGTGGCTGTAACACACTTCGAAGCGAGGCAATTAAAACGCAATTTCTTTTACTCACCTGCCCACAGCCACTTTAAATCAAATTTTCAAATTATTGAAAAATTTGTTTCCATATTTAAGAATCTTCAGTTTTAACATTTCGAATAACAGATGTTTCTTAAAATATTTACAAATTTTTCCAAAATTTAACATATTTCTTGAATTGCTTAAAAATTTTCAAAACAAGTTAAAACTAATCAAATTTTATATATATATCATAGATTTTATATAACAACACAGTTGTAACAACACAGTTGTCCTTTTGACCCGAAAACCAATGCAGGCTATGCTCAGGACAGTCGAGGATCGTTCCAACAAATTTATATTGGACTTGCCTTAACAACACAAGGAATTCTTTATTCTATCATTCACCAGCGATGTGGTTCACTTTATTGTTCACCTTTGATGTTTCACTTATAACTATGGTACATGCGCATAATCCTATCTGAGGTATTCTTGCCAGATCGCAAGGTACGCCTCCTATCCGGCTCAACGCCGTGTTCCCAGGGTTTCGTTGGCCAAAGACACGCCGTGCTTGTCCAAGCAATCGCTTGACTCGCAGGTTCGTCTACTCCGCACAACTCCCACGTACTGCCCTACTATCGTCCTACTCGCCTATAACATCGAATCAGCGTTCGACACACAGGCTTTACGTGCGCACAGCTACCTTTCTCGATTATCGTCGATATCCTTCCGCCCGGATATCCTGTATCTGGTTCAAGTCCTTCCTCGAGGACTGTTCCGTATCCTTTCCAAGGATTCCGCACTCGATTTCCCGTCTGTAGTATTCTGGGTTACTCCGTTTCGCCGCACTTACACATTTACGATTCGTTCCGCACTCGCTTAGATCCCGATTCACATTGACATTGATCGCACTAGGAAGAAGAAAATAAAATAAATCTAAATTGTCTGAACAAAATCTTCAAATTATTGAAAAACTATTATGGAAAATAGTTTCAACTACATTTCGATGTACAAATATTTCTTAAATTGTTCCAAATTATTATGAAATTTTCCCAAAGCTGTTCACAAATTTTCAAATAATTTAAAAGCAGTCAAATTTCATAAAGATTTTTGATAATTTAAAAAAAATTTCCATATTTAAGAATTTTACATAAATTTCGAATTTCACATGTATTTTAAATTGCTCAAAATGTTTAAACAATTTTAATGTTATCAAATATTTATATGGAACAAAATCCTTAAATTATTGAAAAACTATTTTCCATTTTGGCTACATTTCGAATTACAGATGGTTTCTAAAAAAATGTTTCAAAAAATTCTCAAGATTTTAAATTATTGAAAAATAACTTTCCAAATTCTAAAATTTTTCAATTTTAGCTACAGATATTTCTAAAATTGTTCCACAAATATTCAAAATTTTAGAATTTTCAATTTTAGCTAAAATTGTTCCACATATTCAAAGTTTTTGTTCAGGATTGATTATAATTTAATACAAATCAATACCGTTTTTAAAAAGAAATAACTCACAACATTTCGGAAAAGCAATTGGTAAGTCTGGACAGGCTGTTTCGGAATTTACCACAATTCACTCATCAGCAGACGTTGTTGCTTTTTACACTTCAAGACCTAGTCAAACTCTCTATTTAAACGGTCGACTTGGTCGAATAAAGACTTGATTATTAAACTTTTTAGCCTGAGATTTTCTGTTTATAAAAATTCAGCCTGAAATTATGCTATGGGTTTTGAGGTATGTTTTTCCAAATAATTTAAAAATTTCAAATTAAACTCCCAAAATTTCAAATTTTTTAAATATTGTTGATGGTTAGCGACCTTTCTAAATTGTAGAATTTGAGTATTGCCGGCTCTAGGTCAAGACTTGACCTATAGCCGGCAATACTCAAATTCTACTTTTTTAAATATTCTTTTTCTAAATTTCAGAAATTTTCGAAAAATATTCTAAAAATTTGTAAATTAAATTCCCAAAATTTCAAATTTTTTAAATATTCTTTTTCCATATATCAGGAAATTTCGAAAAATATTCTAAAAACTAAAAATTATATTCCCAAAATTTTCTAATTTTTAAAACAATTCCTTTTTCCATATTTTAGAGTCTTCAATTTTGGCTACATTTCGAACTACAAATATTTTTTAAAGTGTTCTTTGTTTTAAAATACTTTAAAATAGATTTTTAAAGTATTGAGCGACTTTTCTACAGAGAACTGAAAAAATCACAATTTTCTTGAAAAATTCTTACTCACATTTAATCAATCAACAAAACACAGCGTTGAATATATTCAGCTTATACCAGCCAGAGTTTTTTGATCGAACACTTTTGTTTATGTTTATTCATCGAACAAAACTCAGCGTAGAATATAATCTGAGTCATTCGGGCAAATGATAGCTGGGAGAATACTTGATACATAGAACTTAATCTATTTACAAATAGTTAAGAAGAATTACTAATACTATACGGGGCTTAGACAGCACGGCAACTTAACACGCAGCACAGGTCCTGGGAGTGATCTGTCATCTTGCTGGGGAAACCAACAGCGTGCAAATATTAGTAGGGTATAGTCCCAAGGGGACACTTATGCCAAGTTGATGAGGCGGCCCGAGGGACGCCTTCAATGGACCCAGAGGTCTGAGGGATGTCGTCGGTTAAGGCGTCTTCTGAGCCTGTTTGTAGCCAATTCAGATGCAAGTCTATTGGAGTGGGCCACCAGTCGGTCATGATACCTACCTAGTATGCATATTGATTTGGGCGCATAATGGCAAAACATCCAAATCGCGATACACATACCAGGGAGCATCAGCAATGCGCTGTAGTACTCGGCTTATAGAAGATTCAAGTTTCTTGAGTGTAGTGGAGCATGCCGTACCCCATAGCGGGATCCCCCAGGTCCAGGAAGGCATGATAATAGCCTTGTAAACAAGGATTTTGGATCGCAACGAAGCCAATCAAGCTCCTTCGCCTTAGCTGCTTCTATAGCAGCTGCTCGTACCACATGGGCTTTCCAGGTCAGGCGGCAGTCCAATGTCACACCAAGATATTTAACCGCAGATTTCGAATATGGGACTCTTGACCCAAGAAGTTGCACTCGAGCAACTTTCCCGCCTCTCATAGCGAAGGTGCAGTGTTGGCTTTTTGAACGGTTAATAGCTATGTTCCAGCGGTTCGCCCAACGACCAAAGCCATCCAGGAACTGCTGGACCTTAGCAGATGCTCTTTTGCGGCTTGTGCTGGATGCAAGAAAAGCGGTATCGTCAATGGATACGGCAGATCCGAGGTGAAAAGAGAGTATAGCACCGGTCCGAGAACACTACCCTGAGGTACCCCTGCAAGAATGGGACGGATGCTTGATCGCTCGCCTCTCAGCTCAACCGTGAAACGGCGCCCCAGGAGAAAGGAGCGTATCAGCAGATATTTTTCTGGAGGGAGGAGGGACTTAAGCTTGAATAGCAGGCCCGATCGAACGCCTGTCTTGTGTCCAGAAAGACGGCAGAGCCATATTGCAGGTTCTCGAATGCCTTCAAAATGTGGTTTGAGAGTCTGTGGACCTGTTGCGGCGCACAGTGTCCTCTTCGAAAATCAAACTGATGGTCAGGTATAGCATCTTCGACCGCGCTAATTGCTAACATTCTTCCAAGAAATATTCTTTCAAATATTTTGGAGAAAGTTGGCAGTAGACTAATTGGCCGGTAGGAGTTGGGCTTTGAGTGATCCTTGCCCTTCTTGGGAATCATTACGATCACAGCGGACTTCCAAGTGGTCGGAAAGAAGTGCAACCGTAAACAGTTTTATGATCGAACATTTATGTGTTCGATCGAACAAAACTAAGCGTTGACCGGCCAACGCAGCGAGCGCTTCAATAGCAATGTTAGAGCAATGCTCTCTCTTTCTGTTTCCCAATCTGTCAGCAGTGCCTTCTCAGCCTAGGCGTCTTTTCAAGAGCTTATTCATACGAGATGATTCTCGCTCACTCTAATCAATCGTTGAACAAAACACCCAAATTGATTGGAATGATGACAAAAATGTTTATAATCAGATTGCCAACAATATGATTGAAAAAAACTCAACAGCGAACATGTTGTGTATGCAAGTCTGATGCGTAGAGCGCAAAGCCAGTTTATTCGGGTGTTGAATAATGTATGAACGTTCTGCAATCGAACGAAGTCGTTCTCTGCTTTTCTATTTCTAAAAGTGTTCAAAAATGTTTAATAATTTAAATTTTAAATTTCTCAAAATTTTTAAATTATCAAATTCATTCGTTTTCCATATTTTAGAATCTTCAATTTTGGCCACATTTCGAATTACAAATATTTCTTAATTGATCAAAAATGTCAAAGTTACATCTTACCCAAAATTTTTCATCAAATTCATTCGTTTTTCATATTTTATAATCTTCAATTTTGGCCACATTTCGAATTACAAATATTTCTTAAATTGATCATAAATGTCAAAGTTACATCTGGCTAGCTGAAGGTCTATGGTTGAGTATAAATCTTTATAAACAACAAATCAACAGATAACAATTCATATGTACGTAATCAAATTTCATAAAATACTTGAAAAAAATTTACAATAAATAAGATTTCAAATTATTCAGAAATTTCTATAGGTGAGATACCAAATAATTCCAAAATTGTTCGAATTTTTTAAAATAAATTTTACTTTATCAATGTTCATATAGTTCTTTGTAATATAAGAAAAATTGTTTAAGCGGTGGGCATGAAATTTTAAGTTGGGAGCAGCCCAACAACAATAAAATCAACGTTTATCAGAGATTAGCGATCGCCCAAAATGCAGCTGCTGCGCCGTCTGCGCACAGCAAGCATTTTATGAAATTTCTGATCACACTCGATTCATTCTCGAGTCCTCAGTCTGATTAAAATAGTCATAAATGCGCTAGTTTTCTGATCATAAAGGATACTTTTGTCGGGAGAAAATGGTACCCTAGCCGGACTCTTCATGAAGAGTCGTTTTTAATCCGATTTTCTGATCAGTTTCGACTCTTTTTTGAGTCGTTTTTTAATGAATCAAATTTTAAGCAAATGCATGAGTCATATTCGAGTCTTTATTAAATCGCACATGAAACTAATCTCTTTTTAATCATCAAATGGGCTCGAAAAAGACTCACCATGGTGAGGAATCACCTAATGATCTTCTAAATGCTAGGTGGGTGTGAGTGTCTTGTTGGCGCCGTTCTCCGATTCGCATTGACTTTGTTGTTGTTTACAATTTGAAGCGAGTTAATTTGCGACGCAGTTTATTATGAGACTGACTGGCGCCTACCATTGCGGTGGCTGCAGCCTTGCGTGCCAATTCGTCGGCCAATTCGTTTCCGGGGATATTATTATGTCCCGGTATCCAACGTAGGGTCAAGTTGTTCCTGCTGCCTAGTTGGTTCAATTTGTTCTTTGTCTCTAAGTTTAGCTTAGAGGTGAACTTGTTGCTGCTAAGCGCATTGAGCGCTGCTTGGCTATCCGAAAGGATAGCTATCTCTCTGTTATGTTAGTTCTTTCCCATATTAAGGTCTGCACAATGGGAGATGGCACATACTTCGGCTTGAAATATGCTTGAAAATTCTCCCATTGCCTCAGACCTTTTCGTTCCAGGTCCTACTACCCCAAGTCCAGCCCCTTGGGGTGTCAAAGACCCGTCTGTGTACCACCGAATTGTGTGTGGTTTCATTTTGTATGTTTCTTCTAGTGAGTTCCAATCTCTCTTATTACTTTGGTGTACAGTGAAGTTCCTGTCGATGTGGAACTCTGCCATTATTTCGTCTCTGGGTTGGAGGATTATAGGGATTTCCTTCTCCAGCTTCTCAGTTTCCCTTAGGCTTCCCTATGTGGTTTCTAGCCACTCCTTCTGCTGTTAGTCTTAGCAGTGTTGGCAGATGGTATGGTGGAGTGGTGTTAGCTCCATCAAGACCTCTAATGCCGCAGGTACGCAAGGCTCCGGTCATGCATATACATGCCAGCCTTTTGCAGTTTTTGCAGCTGCATCCTAACAGTGAGGAGATTTGCCCTATCTCCCCACACGACAGCTCCATAAGTGAAAATCGGTCACACTACCATGAGGTATAGCCATATGTGGTGCCATGCCCCAAGATTTTCCGGCTATGCTCCTACATGGGAACAGTGCTCTAGTACACTTACTGAGTGTATGCTCCAAGTGCTTATCAAATCTTAGCTTGTTGTCAAAGACTACACTAAGATATTTCACCTCTTTTTCTGCGGTAATGAGGCATATGGATAGGCGTATTGGCCTCATTCTGCTCTGCTTGTATTGTATTTTCAGTTGAACGGTATTATAATGGTTTTCGCAGGGTTTAGGTTCAGCCCAACCTCCTTGCACCAATCGGATGTCACTTTCAATACCCTTTGGACTATGTCACATAGGGTTTCTTCATATTTTCCTCTCGCAAGGATGACAATGTCATCAGCGTATCCTTGGCATGTTATGAAGCTCATCCACAAGTAAGCTCCACAACAGTGGGAAGAGAACTTCTCCCTGAGGGCATCCTTTAGTTTTGGTTACTGTGATGACTTCTTCACTTGCCACTGCAGAGGCTTCCCTGCAACGTAGAAGTGAATCTATCCAACTGCCTACTGTGGGGCTTATTCCTCTTCTAATAAGGGCATTCTTGACAGCACTATGGCAGGTGTTGTCGAATGCTCCCTCAATGTCTAGGAAGGCGCATAAAGCCACTTCCTTGTCTTCGATTGTCTTCTCGAGCATCTAACCGAGTTGATACAATGCCGTGTCGGTCGAACTGCCTGCTCTGTAGATTATAATAATATTGAGCAATTTTTTCTTCCATGTTTTAGGAACTTGAATTTTGGCTACATTTCGAGCAACAGTTTTAGAAAGTTCGCCTTCAATTCTCCAAATGAAACTATGAACATTTTTTTTTTTTAACTTTCAATTAATTTAGAATCTTTCATTTTGAACTACAGTTTTTGAGATTCAGCTTCATTTCATAGACTGAAATTTTGAAAAAATTCATGTAACTTTTGAAAACATGGGAACTTTTTTTTTTATATTTAGAGTATTTAGGGCCGATTTCTCTTCTTGCAGATAGCTGCTATGTATCAGATAATTCAACAAATAATGAAATGTCGATTTTATTGCCTACTAATTGCCTAAATAAGCTATCTGCCACTTCGACCTCCAGATAGCCACTATGTGTTAGATAGACATTTGACTTTTTGCCATTCACTGTAAATTGACATAATATTTGGGGTGGGTTTTTAATTTGTGCTAAGCAAAACAATTTGTAAAATGAATTTGAACCGAGCTATTTACCTTTACTCACTGAACGATTCTGATAAAGACACTGCGACAATTTATAGAGAGAGAGAGAGTATACAACCCAAGGCCGAACTTCTTTGAGGACATGGAAGATTACGTATTCATTCAAAGGATTCCGGCTTTCAAAGACTACATGTCTGCTCTTTTTGACAAAAACAACAACCATTAACAAACTTGACAAAATCTATCTCTTTAAGAATTGTTCCTTGTCTCCAATTCCCGAAGTTTATGGGAGCTATTGATTGCACCCATGTACGGATTCAATCGACAGGCTGTTACCATGCCGAGATATACCGTTACAGAAAGGAATATTTCTTGATAAATGTACAAGCAGTATCTAGCGCAAAGCTATATTTGCAAGATGGCCTGGTTCATTCCATGATAGCAATATTTTTAATAACTGTCGCTTGAAGTATCGATGGGAAAGCAACGAATTTAAAAATTATTATCTTTTTGGCGATAGTGGGTATAAAGTTTCAAGAAATCTATTTTTCGCCAGTTTTATTATTTACATAAAACAATATTTTCAGACTTTAAGAAGACTTTGCCGGAATTGATCCTTAATTATTTCTGCAATTTTTAAATTTTAATTAAATACAATTATATTAAACAAATACATAGTACCTTACACTATGTTTCCATACATTGCTTCTTTTCATATAGTTCAAGCTCAATTAGCTCTAAGGCCTTAGAGTCCTTTTTTACGCTTTAGCCTTAACCCTTCTATTTCTTCCTGGTGCTTCAACTGTGCTCTCACATTTTCCTGTTCATAGAATGTATTTTGAGTTCTCAGTAATTTTGTATTTTCTTCTTCTGAGTTGTGCAGGGGTCCACTTTGGATTATGGGGTGATGGATCGGCGGCCTTCAACTCTACATCTTTGTGTTGGAATTCATTTTGGACTTCCTCCTCTAGCTGACCATCCTCTTCCAATACAAAAACATGTGTAAAAGATGATTATGTACATCCATGTCTTGAAGAAAATGCTTCGTTTCATACTTACTATCACTGTCAACTCAGTTTTCGCCACCAGTGGCAGATTCGCCAATCTTTTCCATTATTTTTTCCGACATGTCAGAAACTTTTTTGGACGCCACCTGTACGGAATGTTTCCCTCTTCTCCAATGCAACTTCAGCTTTGGTTTTTTTTCTTAAGACCTTCATATTTTGGCAGTGTGCTAAATTCCGGTCTTGCTAGCGTAAGTGGTCGCCAGTTTTGACCATGCTTGCTCCTTTTGCTTCCAAGTCACCGCATCTGACTTCTTGTTATCCTCAACTAGCCTCAACTAGCGACTAGCTCCCATTCCTCCTCGTCTGTAAAGTTCTCAGCACGTGGCCTGTTGTGTACAACATAAAATGACACAGCAAATCAGCTGTTTGACAGTGCTGCCAGATTTTCACTGGAAGGGCTACCACCTTATTAGAGAATTTGTCATTCGTATGTAAACGTTTTAGATAAGTTTATACACTTGGTTTTGTAATCCAATTTGGTTATGTGGGACTTTATCTATTGCATAGAGTTACTTGTCAAATAGCTATTTCTTACTTATTTAGAAGATGAGAAATCGGCCCTTAGAGTGTTGATGTTCTTAATAAATTCTTTAGCTTGTTCAAAGATGGTTAACAATTTTATAGGGTGTGATCAGTGCATTGAAAGCAGTGTTGCCAACTTTTGCCGAGCAAAAAAATCCGTTTTCGGCGGGACTGAGAGGAAAAAAAGCTGTATTTTTCGACAATAAAGCTGGAAAAAAAGCGCATGTCGTTTCTTATTATTTATGCAATTATATTTTTAATATATGATCAGAGTGATGAAATTCCTTGTCCTCATCCTTGCCGTAGGCCTCAGTTGTGCCTATTAGCTTAAGGTTACTAGAAAGGACCATATAATCGAAGCAGCATTTCGCATGTCGACGTAACCAGTATCTACCTATACTACACATATTCAGGCATGTTCTCAATTCTTTTCAACTTTTCGAAAGTGGAATTGATTCGTGTTCTCGCAACACCAAAACGAAAAAGTATTTCGTTTCGAAAAGTAATTCTTGTTGGTCGGTGGAATGAAAAGTAATTGTCAATTTACGCACTCTTTCAGTTTCTAGATGTTCATAAGAAAAATGGAATTGTGGTTTCACTCTTATGTATCTAGTGCCGATCCCGCTTGGACTGGTGGTTTGCAAAAAGTAAAACGAAAGCAATTTCATTCGGAATTGAGAACAAAAAACGAAACCGAAGCGGAATTGCGTTCGATTTACTTTTCATAAAGTAATGAAATTGAGAACATGCCTGACTATAATTTAAATTTAATTTCTTAATTTCAGTTTCACTAATATCTTATACATTATATTGAGTTGAGCGTGCTCACCTCCATTAGATTTCAGAGTTTTGATTTTTCTATATTAACCTGACTGAAGACACGCTCAACTTCAGCGTTGGACCATGACAAGAACAACATCTAAGTCGCAAACGAGGCTAACTCAAAAAGTCTTTCATTACCTCCAAAGACCTTGGAAGCGTTTACTTTACTCCAAAACTTTAGTTTCATAGTAATTTTCCAATACCATCTACGAAAAATAATTTCAAAATGGTAACAATGTTTAGTTTTTTTTGGTCGTAGAATGATGTGCATTTGCAATAACTTCACTAAACTCAAGGGGTATAAGATTCATTCTTCCGAAGCAAAGCCTTAAGCTCCAGGTTCTGCAGCCAGACTTTACGAATTTCTTGTTTGAAAACTTTTGGCATTTTAATCAATTATCCGTAAACTTGGCTAGCGCTTTGAGATGATTGTTTCCTAAACTTTAGAGTTGGCAATTACTATCGATTTGCTTATAAGTTTTGCAAATGACTCCAAAATCAGAATAAAGCTGAAAAAAGCCGAAATCATTTTTATAAAAGCTAGAATTCCCGCTTAACGCTGTTTCTAAATTTTTCCCGCAATACGGTTTTTAAAAAAGCCAGAAATGACGGAAAAAAAGCTGATTTGGTAACACTGATTGAAAGACATAATTCTGGTTGAGCTTTAGTTCGATTGATCTAACAAATAAAGTAAGATCATGATTTTTATGAGTTCGGTTTTAAGCTCAATGAAGGTCACTTCCGGCACCTCAAGTTTTCAAATAAAATTAGTGAGTTTAGCTGGCTCTAGGTCCGAAAAAGTTGCGTTTGTTCACAACTGTAAACAACTTGTGCATTGTTCCACCAAAAAGAGCTGGTTGCCTATACAGAACTGTTTCATCGTTATCCCTAACGACTCTTCAGTAGGCTTTTCGCTGAAGAAAGCATGATTGGCAACTGTTTTTCCATACAATTAGATCAGTTGGGAACTGCTAAAAGCAATGAAAGCCAAAATAGACAAGCTATAAGTGCTTTCAACTTTCTGGTGGTAATGCTTAAGCTTTGAGGCTGAACTTTCTAAGTGCAAAAGCTTGAAACTTTTGGGGGAGCTTAGAAGTGCCCGTTAATTTTGAAATGCGAAGCATTCAAAAAAGCGTTTTTTGCGTTGTTTCTTGAAACTTTTATTAGTTTCCTTTACAAAAAAGAGAGCGTGCCGTCTCTTATATAGATTTGTAATTTATTTGGCGACCTTTCTAACGTTTAATTAGTGAGTTTAGCTGGCTCTAGGTCCAAAAATTACAAAAAAAAAAATAAAACGAAATGTTCGAATCATTTTACCTCAAAGATTATTAACATTTGCAAAATTATAATTCAGAATTTCAAGTATGCAAAAATTCTGTAATGAAATTTGTAAATTTTCTCTAATGTCATTTCATACAAATTCCACTTAGAAAGTTAGACTAAAAACTGAAAGGTATTTCAATCAGTCTTTCCTTTGACTTACTGTTGAGTTAGAATATCAAAATCTTCTAGGACCAAAAGATCTTTAAAATTGCTATACAGGCAACCCAATCTGTATCTTTAGAATTGCCTTTTGTTACACAGAGCTGTTAAAAAAAAACATTCTCTTTGTTTTTCTCCCTAAAAAAAAATCTTCAGGTTTCTAGTACAATACATCTTCAGTTCTTTTACTGATTTAGTCAGCATATTTAGATCATAATGAGAATATACATTACTATAAACTAAATAATTATGGCAAAAGAAAAAGTTTAATAAAATTTAAAAAATTAAAAAAAGAAATATTAAGAACAATAATAGTTATTACTATTTATATTATATATTCCAAGTATATATATATACGCGACATCTAAACAATATACATTTATATATACATATAACTATAACAAAACAAATTGGACACTCTCTCAAAAAAAACATAAAACAAAAAAACAACCATGCAGAGCCATAATTATTTAATTTTTTTCCATTAGATGTTTTTTGTCCTGTAAATGGTAATAAAAAACAAAATATTAAACTAAATGAAGTAGTTAGGGATCTGTGTATCCCCATTGTACACACACCTACACAGTTGTAGTTATGTTCACCAATTAAAAGTAAACAAAACCAAAAACAAAATATTTATGTAAAATAAATCATCTAAATTCCAGAATTCAAACACAAATTGCAAAAACAAAGAAAATAAAATTGTTCAAATAAAAAAAATTTTGCTTTTCTCCCCCCCCCAAAATTCAATTTACTGTAAATTAACTCAAAATACCAAAATACTTGTATGTATTTTTAAACAAATACCTAACCACAAACAACGGCAACAACAACAACAACAAGAACAAACTAAGTATATTACTTAAATATTGCAACAAATTATATGGAAAAATTATATAAAATGATGTTGATTATTGATTTAAATTTAAAAGCAAAACAAAAAAAACACTGAGAAACCAAAAAACAAAAAAAAAACATGAATAAAAACAAATTATATATACATACTATATATATATATATAAAAATATTAAACAAACAAACGATTTCATTTGCGTTTTCTTTAGTTGGTTTTTTAAATAATTTCCACAGCCTAACCACAGACATGTACATACCCCCACACACACGCACACACACACACACGAACTGACCAAACAAAAATTTGTATAATTTAACCCCTTTCCCCCCCTCTCCAAGCAAGCAAACAGACGCGTAAGTCAAGCAAAAGCCACATCACAGAAAGCACAAATCAGTAGTAAAAAAATAGCTAACAAAAATACCAAAAAAAAAAAAAAAAAGATATACTAAAATTAATATAATACCAAATTGTAGCAGTCCATGTTTTTATTATTATTTTTTTTAGATATTTGTGTATGAAATAATCATAATTTATATATTTAATAAATCAGGCATACAAACTGCATTTAGCAAACAACTCAAAAAAAGGAAAGAAACTTAAGCAACGGCTACGGTCGTGTTCGTAGAATACCCTTGCAAAATATTAACAGAAAGTCAGGGTATAGATTTTCATTTTCCCCCGACTGACTGATCAACAACGCCCAGGCCAAACGGCTTAAGCCAAATAGGTGAAATTTTTGTATAGAGCTTTGTTAAGAGATGTTGACAAAGGATTAGGGGAAAAATAAGTTTTTGTTCTCTGAATATTATTTCGTCGATAGCAAGTGCAAAACAAGGCAATTTACCCCCATCTCTAGTACGAGCCCCAACCACTATTAATTCGAACAGCATGTTTTTTTTACAGTGCGCAATGTTCAACACACGATATTTTCAATACTACTACCAGAGAGGACTAAATAACCAGAGATGAAATCGCTCTCACTGTTAAGTTAACAGAAAAAAATTTTATTGCCTAAGCGAATGACAACCTGTTGCCTGTTGAATGGCACCTGTTATCGAGTTCGCATTTATTTTAATTTATCTAGGCACGAACTTTGAAATAAAATTTGGGAAGCTTCCGATTTTGGTAAATTCACACACAAAGGAAATTAATTGAAAATTTTGTATGGAAATTATTTTTATCATCCGAAAGCATAGTTTGCGAAATATATGTTTTTTTCCCATTTTCGAAATTAATTCCCCAAGATAGGAAAATGAGGTGGAGGGTGAAAAATAAAAGTATAAATAATGCAAACACATTATTTTATAAAAATTGAAATAGGGGAAAATTATTGAAATGTTTTAAAAATTAATTAATTAATGAATCACCGGAAAAGTTTGTATTGGAAAATTTGTTTCATCCGAAAACTCGGCTTGTAAGCATAGTACGCGAAATAATTCAACACGTGTTTTCCCGATTTTGAAAAATCCGCCCACGAGGAAAATGGCCGGAAAATTCTGCATGCAAAATCCCATTTTTCATCCCATTGACTTGAAACTTGGTTTGTAGGGATAGAATGCCAAATAATTTGTGATTTCAGTTTCCGATGCAGGAAAATCAGCCCCCAGGGTGTGAAAAACTCTGTATGGAAATCACTATTTTTCATCCGAATGAGTTAATACACGGTAAGGACAGTAGGCAAAATAATTTGAGTGTGATTTTCCGTGATTGGAAAATTCACGACAAATGGTGGGAATTGGGTTGCGGGGGTGGGTATGAAGTTCGAGGTGAGAAAAAGGAGTTCTGGGAAGAGTTCAAGGCCAATTGTTAGCATAGCATATAATATCAATAATGGCCGAGTTTAAGGACGTTTTCATTGAAAACAAAAAAGTATTTCGCACTAAGACCCATTTTTCGACTGATGGTTCCTGTGGCAGCTATAAGATATAGTCATCCGATCCGGTCCGTTCCGACATATTAGTAGCGTGCAGTAAAAAGAAGACTCTGTGCAAAATTACAGCTCGATATCCTAAAAACTGAGGGACTAGTTCGACAGACAGACAGACAGAAAGACATACAGACAGACAGACAAAGCTCAATCGACTCAGGTCGTCGCCCTGATCAAGAATATATTTAGTTTGTGGGGTCCGAAATGCGTTGCAAACTTCTGGGCAAAATTATAAATCCAGTATTGTTTGTTCCTACAGAACATTTCGCATCGTGCACAACCCAATTCTACCGCCTCTTCTTCATCCTGGTCCACGTCAGATAGCAGCTCCTCCTGATCCCCCTGGATCCCCTCAATATCCATAATGGGATAGGCATTTTTTTTAATTTTCGTCTTAAGTACATCCTGAGGGTGGAAGTGCTTATTGCAGATGTACAAATGCACTTTGCTCTGCATGGACGATTTGATATTGCAGTTTAGCTTCCACTGATCGCGTTTCCGAGGATCAGTGGGAAAGCCATGTAAAATAGATGGAGGGGATGTGCATGAACACCCAACCACACAGCACATTCTTTGCCATGATTCAAAACACGAATAGTTGGGAGCCAACGCCCGCCTTCAGAGTGACATACATCTGTGAAATGGCGCTCACAGATTCGCGATTGGGCATTGACGCTATACACGTCAATTCGCAAATTTTCTCACCATTTTCCACCTTGTTTTCAGGAATTCGAAAACTTTTGGCACCTAGAGCCTAGAGCCATGCACTTAATATTTGTCATTTTTAAAATTTATTATTTAAAATCGCAGCAGATTCGCACAGAAGACTTGTCGTGTCGACGGCTGAATCGCTAATGCAGCAAACTGGTCGCAATGCGCGCACCAGCCAAATGCATGGCAAATTTGCGGTGTTGACGATTTTTACGTGTTCGGTCTGAAGCAGTGGACGACAAAAAGCAAAATCACATTTTGGCTTGGCATGTATGTGTGCGTAGCCACTGAACGAAGTTCAGCGACGAGCTCGGTGTGCCAACTTCGCAACGTTGGTCTGACGTCATAAGCATAAGCAAATTACAAAAACAAAAACCAACGCACATGTGCGAGAGGAGAGAAACACAAGCAAAAAATAAAAACAAAGAAGCATGGGCAAAGACAACGCTCTGTGCGTTCGTATCCGAAAACTGCCAGAGCCTCGATAGCCTCACGGTTTTTTTCCGACTAAATTTAAGAGAGCGAATTCATCTCTGGTTATTTAGTCCTCTCTGCTCTGGTTTAATGAGCGGCCCAGCAATTTTAATCTCCAGATGTGTTTTGTGCTGTCGTTATAGCAGTGAGTCTCAGTGGCTAAGTTCTGTTCCCGCAGTCCAAAACAGAGGGCTTCTACCGCCCCACACAAAATGCTTCCATGAAATAGACCATGGCACTAGGACAGACAACTGAATTTCCCCTAGTGACTTCCATTTTCAATTTTTCTACACTCTTTTATTTTATTTGAATTAGCCCGCTTATTTTTTATACACACAACAGCTGATTTCTGTCTGTTGCCTGGGCACACTACGTTGTCTGAGCGGCTCTGGAAATTATCAAACGATTTCCGTTCCGCAAAAACTGTCAGCGTCTCCGTACTACGCTTTAACAACAAAATTTTTTCTGCTTCGATACGAGGGCTGTTCAAAAAGTTCTCGGCCGTCAAAGTGGGGGGTTCAAAATAAAAGGTGTAGTGCTGGCGGCAACGATTTCTCGTCTCCAGGTTGTCTGAATTTAAAAATAAAAACGGGGTTATAATCAGTATAGATGTCATTCTTGTCTGACCCTCGAAAAAAATTTTGTGATTTTTTTTTGACAAAATGGCGTCCATTGAAAATAGAAAATTTGATTTCGGGCCCTTTTTTATAGTTTAGTGTAGGAAAAAAATAGTAAAAAACTTTTTAAAATCATGATTGAAGGTCAGACCAGAATGGTAGAACAATTCGGCGTCGATTTCACTTAGTTTCATCAAAATCGGTTCAGTGTAACTGGAGATATCATGGCCGCCAGTTCGAAAAACGTGGCATTTAAACTTTGAAGTAAACTCAAAAATGACTCGTTTTAGCAAAGACATTGTTCGACAAAAAAGGCTATATCTTCTTAAGTATTTTGAATTTCAAAAAATCCGTTTAGGGTGATATTCTCAAATATCCAAGCTATAAAAAAATGCAAAAAAAAAAAAATCGAAAAAAAAATTTTCACATGAAGAATACCCCCTTAAGGTTCCACAGCTGCACATTTTGATAGTTTAACTTTTAACAACCAGCATTGGTCATTCATGGTATATAATCGCGATTTAGTGTCATCATACAGCTATGAGTATGGGCCCCTAGCAGCACAATGGTTTTTGTAAGGCAACGAAACATACACAACAGCTATTGTTCATCTATTTCTTCAATTCTCTTCAAAGACTAACAAATTTTCTTTGCCCAACTGACTGATCAACAACGCCCAGGCCAAACGGCTTAAACCAAATAGCTGAAATTTTGTTAAGAGCTTTGTTAAGAGAAAGGATTTTGAAAATGAACTAAGGGACAAGCCTATGTTTTTGTCCTATTTTCGAAATTTTTTGACAATTTTTGCAAGGGTATCCCTCATTCATCACACCTATAGTTCGCACCTGAAGGATACGATACACACTCAACACATCAAATCACAAACGCATGAAGTGTGTGTTAGGCAAATAATGGAAATATATGAATAAAGACAAAATATCAGATTTAAAAAAAAAAAATATGCAACAACAAAAAAAAAAAACAAAATTATAGGGCAATGTTTGATGTTGAAATAGCGTGCGCATTATATGGCATATGCATATACATAAATACCATACATCCTTTTATATACCCGGCAAGGAAAACGAATAACCATAAAAAACCGTAAACATTTATACATAATCATCAAGAAAACAGCACCGCATAGTATGAATATGACATACATATAAATAACTATACATACATACTTCCATTTCAGTTCACTAAACACACACACACACACACACACACATACATGCATGATTTACCAACTCTTTCCAGAGTTTTGTTGTTTATGATAAACTGTTTATAGCTGTTTTTGAATTTTAAATAAATTATATATTTAAAAACAAAATAAATCAAACTAAAATGGAAATGAAAATCCCCTATATAAATAATAGTAATATATGTTTTAAATGCTATTATCAGAAATCAGAAATCGATGAAAACGAAAATTATAAAACGGCATATATATATATATATATATATATATATATATATACATACTAAACTTGCAACTGTATTGCAACCAAATAAGTATATTATTTTATTTCCAAATGCTAAACAAAAGAAGAATTTAACACACCACAAAGACATAAGGGAGCGATATAACGTAAGGTACTTTGTACCTTCTCCAATGGATGAGAGCAGCTTCCCGGAACAACAAACAGCAGCAACATCTGTAGTTAATGTAACACACACACAAACACACAGACACATACAATACTATGTGAAATGAGGAATGTTTATAAACAATAAACAAATGTTTGAAAACTATTTAAGAGAGACAATTTTATTTGAAAATACTCAGAAACGAGCGCTTAAAGATTACAGATCAGGTATTTCAATATAATATCATTAATATCAATATTATCATATCAAAGTGAAACTATTTAATATCAATATGATCCTATAGTACTACATTGATACTAAAAATATTATATTGAAGTGTGAAATGATCAAAGTGATATGCAAAATGCCCTAGTGATATGATTTCAGATCAAAGTAGACATCGAATTTCTGAAAGTAAAAAGAGACACACAGAGTTTCTCTCAAATCAAAGAGAGACAGCAATAGTCTATCTCGAAAAAAGCAAAAACAAAGCTTACCGCTTTGCTGCCGCATGCGCGAAAACGGGTGCCGGTCGGTTTTTCTTCGTGAACGTTTCGAAGTTGGCGTCGGGTCTGCAGCGACACGTCATTCGATCTGTGCTGGCGCGCGTGAAAGGTAAGTAAAAAAAATAGGGGAAAGCTAACTTCGGCTCGACCGAAGTTTTTATACTCTGTACCGAAGGTACATAGAGTATATTAAGTTTGTGCAAAAGTATGTAACAGGGAGAAGGAATCGTTTCCGACCCTATAAAGTATATATATTCTTGATCAGCATCAACAGCCGATTCGATATAGCCATGTCCGTCTGTCCGTCCGTCCGTCCGTCTGTCCGTCTGTCCGTATGAACGAAGAGATCTCAGAGATGGTAAGAGATAGAGGTTTGACATGTATGGGACATATATTTCTTATACTTGCAGGCAGATCAAGTTTATTTTCAATTTTTGCCACGCCCCCTCCCGCCCCCGTAATTTGGAAAAAACTTCATATCTCCTACAGTTTTGGAGATAGATCGTTCGTTCCTTCTAGAGATACCTTGTAAACAATTATAATTATTTATCGATTTGCTGAAGGAATGATCAAGATCAGATGAACGATACTCAAGTTATGGGCAAAAAGCGGCCAGTTAACACCACCCACCCCCCCACCAACAACCACAGCAACATACCCTAACCGTTCAACACAGGCAATCTTAGTGCGAGAGAGAATGAGAGAGAGAGGGAGAGAAACTTAGAGAGCGCACCGCGTTGTGCGCGGGGTGTTAACTGGCCGTTTGACTCCTGAGCAAATGCAAGTGTAAGGGTACAGAGTATGTTATAGTCGGACTTGACCGACTTTCTTTCTTGTTTTTGATATGAAAAAATATAATATTGAGCCCCAGATCATATCATTATTTTTTTCGGTGCAGTTAACCACTTGACCTGGCTCTGGGCTGGTGATGTGAGCTTATTTTGCGGCAGTACATTTTGTGGTTACTTGATTACTAGATAACCAAGTTGAGGTGAAACCCCTAAATGCATTATTACAGTTGATGTGTAATCATGATTGCTGGCTTTAGTGATTGTGTTGGATGAAAAAATCAGAAAAATTCAAGCTGTCATTTAAAATGAAATGATAACTTTCGCGCCATTCAGCATAAGCCAATAAACTTTTTCTTGATGGATGTTGTTTGATGTATGCCCATTCGTTCACCACAACAATCGAACTAAATAGTAGGGGAACACTGCCATTGATTCATGAACAAACCAGTTGCTTTTCTCATCAATGTTGTGAAATGCATGGGCTGAACCCTCGAAAGCTCGAATACATGTGTTTGCCGCCCAGATTAATACAGACATTAAACAAGAAGGTTCATTTTGTTTTGGAGTAGTAAATTGTTAATTGATTAAACGCCACTCACTTGTTGGCCACTTGTTACATTATACATTTTTATCTTAATCCAATAAAATATGTTATAAAACCAATAAATATTAATGTAGTGTAAATATTTTGAGCTACTTAACACCGATTTCTCATCTTTTTGATAAGCATTGAAATTACTTTGTTATTAGTAAGTTTTGGCGAAAGATAACGCTTATCAAAAAGACCTCCAAGTATTTTAAACTATCGTACAATGTTTTTTCCCCTTCTTATTTATTGCAATAAATGCGCTGTAGCTTAAGTACATCCTTCTGGCTTAGTCCATTGCGTTGACCAATATTCGCAGGGCTTTGCAATGGTATAATTGTGGGTTTTCCGTTCTTTGAGAAGGCATATGCTCCATAATGCAAGACACTGCCATAGTCATAGCCAAAGCCCAAATCACCTACTTGTTCCTCGCTGTATTTGTCGAAGTTACCCTCCATACCAGGTTGAATATTCTCGTAGGCGATTTTAACAAACTCATCTCTCTTGGGATCACTTTGCATGTGAACAAAGGCCAAGGCATGGAGTAACTCATGCTGTATGGTGCCACGAGACATGCAACCAGCTCCAAGATTAAGTGGCTGCTGTAGCCAACCCAAGAAACCCACATAGGACCAACAGCCTGAGTCTTTTCTTTGAATGATCACCTGAGATTCTTTGCTGTTGCTCGTTAAACGAAACTTGACACAGGTTTGTCGTGTAATGTCTGCCATGGCTTGCTGAATAATCAACCGGTCTAAGATGGCTTTAAAATGTAAATTCAAATTAGTTATATTATTTTTTAATAAAGTTTTAGCAGACTTACTCAAACCCTCGCCAAAGCTGTACACCAGAGTACCACTTTTCCAGTAATAACTAGACCAGAGATAGACATTTCGTGATTGTATGTTGCCCTTTAACAAATCTTCCTGTGCTGGGGTCAGCAACATATCATCTGCCAGTGGCAAAGTTTGTACCAAGGTACTTAGGGTTAAGATCAAGGATAAACTGAGACTGAGCATTTTGTTACAACTGAGTGAAGATTTTCCATCTGCTGGGGTTTTTATACAATTGAGAAAGTTAATATCTTTGATAGATAAGCACCTAACCGCACTGGATGACTGATAAGAATTTACATTAACAATAAACTTTATTTAATTTCTCATAATCCTTATCACTTAAAGCATCTCGATTGCCAATTGGCACATTCTCTTGAAATGGCACTATGGTGGGTTGATCATTTCTAGAAAATGAATGACGTCCATAGTCCACACCGAAATCACCCACATCTTGGGCTCTACGCTTGCCAAATGCTCCCTCTTTTCCGGGTCGTACATTTTCCCATTGGATTTTCACATACTCATCCCGATTGGGTGCATTATGTTCTGGCACAAAGGCCAAAGCATGCAGTAGTTCATGTTGGATGACACCGTTCCTCATGCAACCCCTGGCCAAATGGACTCGCTGTCGATGACCACGATAGCCCACGTTGGCGGAACAACCAGTACCCAAACGTTCAATGACCACACGAGGTTCACACTTGAGCTGCTGTCTGTGTGACGAAAGCGTACACAACTTTGTTGGGAAATTAATTGCATGGCTTTTGCCACACGCGACACATCGCTGGAGGCTGGAGAAAAAGATTATGAGTAAATTTGTAAAATTTTGTACTTGAACACATACGAAGTTAGCTTGGTTGTTCAACTGCTCACTCTTTGTTTCTATTTGTTCAGTGCACTATGGTTTTTTTTTCCGTTTTTTTTGGCATAAAGTAAATTTTTTTTTTTTAATATTTTAAAGTTGTTTTTGATTTTTAATATTTAGACACCCTAGACAGATAAAAAAATATTTAACTTTAACATGTGGAGCAACACTGTTCGGCTTGCGCGCTGTTAAAGTCAGCTGATTATGTACCACGTGTTTTGTATGAAATTGGCGGGAAAAATTTTGCGACTTTGATTGTTTGTTCTGGCGAAAGTTTACACAAAAGTGAAATAAATAAATATGGAAAACGATAGTCCAGGTATGTAAAACTAAAGTTTACCAATGTTTGTGTCGTTGTTGTGTGTTTTTGTAAAATTGTACCGTGTTTTGTTTATGTGTATTTTTAGAGCGAGCTTAACAAGTGTAGTTGTGTTTCGTGGATCAGTACTTTTGCATGGCAAAACATCTGAACTAACAAGTTGCATTTTTATAGTTTTTATTGTACTTCTAAGTTTTTAAGCAGACGCTCTCAAAGCAGGAAAATATTTCCTACCAATTTCACTAATAACACCGTGGTAGAGCGTTCCCCAAAACAGATTCGTATTCAGCACACGAAAAGCATCTAGAATCACCACTAACCCTTCAATAAACTGAACCTTGTATGCTAGTGTTATTGATTAGTGGAAACTTTATGTGCGTCCGTCGGTGCACCGTCGCATGGCCTCTGCAGATTTGTAATCAAAATTTTGAAGAACCTTACGGTGGACTCAACATACAACGTCAAAAATTCGATTGAATTCAAACAACGAACGAACAACACCTACATATATATGCGACGATGAGAAACTAATTTCATTCGATGTAGTCTCTTTATTCTCGAGCATACCCGTAGAACTAGCGTTGGAGACTATTGGACAAAAATGGACTAAGATACAAGAGTATACGAAAATTCCCAAACAACTATTTATGGAAATCTTAAAATTCTGTATTGTAGAAAATAGATATTTTAAATTTGAGGACGACATATGTATATACACAGTTAAAAGGCATGCCAATGGGATCTCCAGCATCCCTGGTTATAGCGGACATCGTGATGGCGGAACTCCTTGACAGCACAGTCATAAAACTAAAGCACCCACCAAGATTGCTTACGAAATATGTAGACTCATTTCACACGAATCTAAATTTCACTATGGAATTGGAAATGGATGGCAAACTACCATATTTAGACTCCACAATAAACAGAAAGGGAAATCAACTTAAGCTAAGGTGGTACAAGATGCCATCAGCATCAGGCAGAATCATCAATTACCATTCCAAGCACCCGAAAAACATGGTAATAAATACAGCATGGGGTTGTATACAACGGATGATAAACATAAGCGATGAAATATATCATAAGGAGACAAATAAATTTTGAAAGACAATGACTTCCCAACAAAAATGATCAAATCCCTGATTGAGAAGAACGGCCAACCAATTTCCAAAAGGAAACAACAACCTAGAATATACAAGTCTCTGACATATGTTCCTAAGCTTTCTGAACGGTTCGCCCATTCAGACTGCTTCAACAAATAAGCCATACAACTAGCCCACAAACCCAATAGCACAATGAGAAATTTTTTCAATAAGACGAAGTCCAAAATAGCCATAGCCGATAGGAGTAATGTTATCTACAAGATACCATGCAATGGAAATGCAACATATAATTGATACACCAACAGACAAGAGACTTAACTACAAGACGGACACAGAAAACTGTGCTTACCTATACAGACACTTACTGACAAATAATAGATCAGTATCCAAAAAAATTTCTTTTTTGTTTTGATTGAATTAATGTTAAATTGTAATTGGTAAATTGTTTTTGTAGTGTCCCTGAAGATGGTTGCCGAGGAGCAACCGAAATATATTGAAAAACATCATACATAATTGTGTGTTTTACTTGACCTAGAGCCGGCAATGCTCAATTCTATATATATACATATGGCGCCCGAGCAGGGACCAGAAGAGAAGAGATTAACGAAGCATACAATGGAGCAAGAACGATTATAAAGAAGAGCAGTTTGTGCTCTGCAAAGTGTAAAAGCAAGATTACAACGTGCGATTATTGAACGACAACGTTGACAACAACAAATTTTCCAGCGAAGATTAAAAGTGCATACATTCGATATGAGTCAAACATTCAATACAGTGCGTTTGTCAGCATTGCTTTGCAGCAAGACGCAATTGAACAGCTAGTTTAGAAACTAAAACAATAAAACAATAAAATAAAAAAAGTCGTAGAATTCGTATGCTTAAAACTGGAAAAAGTCTGGACAAAATAGGATACTTCCTTCTGCGGATATGTTAGAAATTGCTTAGCGCAGGTATAGTAAAAAATGAAAAGGTCGCCAAATACTAACAGGTTCGTTTTTCACTTCAATTAAATAACAGTTCAACAAGTGGCGCAGTAGGCGGTCATTACATTTGACATCCCAGCATAGTTTCTTTTTGATTTTGTTTTACAATTTTCAATTGCTTCAACAAAGAAGAGAGCTCTGAATTTTGAAAATTTATTTCATTTTTGTTGTGTTCAATTAACTTAGCTAAAACATTAATCAACTAAAGTGAAATATATGTGTAGCTTGAGTTTTTGTAATTGTTTTCTATTTGGCTGTTTTCAATTCATGCCAATGCATATTTTAAGTGATTCTTCCTCCCCACCCCCAAGCACACACCCTCTGGCTGTTGGCAAAATTTATGGCTCACTTTTAATTATGCAACACAAGTGGCAAGTTGAAGTATGCTTTTCAAAATTATTGCACTTTACCTCAGCAGAGAAAAAAAAAATGGCGAATCTGCTAGCCAAAGTGATTAATAAAAAAAATAAAGCATAAAATATGCTGAGGCCAACATGCCATATATATAATACATAAATATTTTTAGTGGGAAGTGGGAAGAGGAGGGTTGTGTGTGCTCTGTTGTCGCGTCACGTTCGCCATGCAGGAATATGCCATCGCTTGAGTTATTTTCATTTAAGCTCTTTGATCTGAACTCAGAATAAGGGACAGGGACAGGAATTGGGTTAACTTTATCTTGTTTAACCACTTGAACAACAACAACAACCTTATAATGCAAAATATTAAAATTAATTCAAATTAGCAGAAAAAGGAAAGTAAAGGCAAGAGCTGGAAGATAGCTTTCAATGAGTAAAATTTCTAATCAACAATAAATATGAATTCATCGTTCAAGGACCAATCCAAACTTCTCTGCAATGTATGCTTTTAGTTTTTAACATAGAGTAGTCATAATGACAGTTAAACAGCGCCAAATTTGGAGAATCTTTTTCAGGGACTCGTACTTTAGAACTGAGGTAGTCAGTAGCCGTAAAGATGATGGCTGCTTAAAATCTAAGATTAATAGACTCTACTTTTTGGATTTGGAATTTATTTCCATATACAACTTTAAAAGTCGACAAAAAAAGGCTGTCAGCAAAAATGTTAAATACGTTACAAAAATTCTTATGAGCTGAGTAAGCCTATAAAAGAAAATCTAATAAAATTACAAAATAAACTAATAACGACTTCGACACGGTGGGGAGATTTTATTTGCCTGTCCGCCCAGCTATTCCCCGATTCACAGCCAATGGTATTGCGCTACACAATACAGTCAGTTTTGTTTGCAAATTTAGCTGCATTAATTTAATTTATTTGACAATATTCCTGGTGCTACAAGTATAAACTTATGATTATTGCACCAGTCACAAAAACAATTCTCAGGGGAAAATATTTAAAGCATCCTTACTTATTATAATTTTGCAAATTTTAATTTAATTTTGATTTTGAAGTTGTAAGTGGAAAACTATTAACCAAAGTGTGCAGATTAATGAGGAACTAATCCTTTTTGTCCGAATCCACACGTTTTCGAAAAAATCAAATTTTTCTAGTACCATATGTGTTCAGTCGTGCTGAAATGGTTGACATTTGGAGCAACAACAATCGCTCAGGAGACGCCGTACAACAGCACATATTGAGAGTGATCGCAAAAAAAAACATTTAGATAACGAAACCATAAAGTCGATAAATGAAAAAGTGAAAGGCTTTGTCAACTATTATTTAAATAAACACTTGCCTAAATGTAATTCAACTGTAGAAAGATTTAAGGGAAAGCACGCAAAATGGCTTGGGAAAAGCTTATTCATAGAAATCACTGGTCATTATGCATTGGCAAATAAAGTGGGTCGCCCAAAATGTGATTACGAAAGCGCTGGTCCTCGTCTGAAAAGAAAATTAGCCGCGGAACTTTCAGAGGAGAATAACAACTTATCTCCATTACTCATACATGCTGCCACAGTTTCAGCTAAAAAATCTAACGAAAAAGTCTTGGCTGTTGTTTTAAAAGCAGCTGCGAGTTGTGAGAGCATTAATGAAATAAAAAAGAAGCTTTTTGCGGATGAGCCCAAACAAATGTCAGCTGACAGTGCGCTTGCATTTTTAATGGAAAACGGATTCACAAAACTTCAGTATTTAAATATACAACGAAATGCAAAAATTCACGGATGTGATATATACCCGGCATATCCGGCCGTACTTAATTCTAAATTAAAACTCAGGCCAAAAGGAATTGAATATTTTGAAAATAAGGCACATGTATCATTGCAAAATCTTTTGGATCATACATCATCCCGCATTCTTGAATTGCAACACGAGGTCTTAGAAACACTTCCCAACGTGGTACATTGCAAGTTATTCTTCAGCTATGGATATGATGGTTCGTTGGGCCAGAGTTTATAGAAACAGCGTTTCCAGATCCACGATAGTCCTTCAATTGACAGTTCACTGTTTGTTACTACAATTGTCCCATTGAAATTGACAAATGAAACGCAACAAATTATTTGTCTGTTAGATTTTGCCGCCCATTGAAGATGGAATTCATTAAGGAAACTACCTCTCTTATATTAGAAGAAAATGAAAATTTGGATGCCCAGATTCGCAACATGCAAATATATTTGTATAAATTTAAAGAAAAATATATATATATGTCGAGTATATTGGCCACATGAAACTAATAGATGGGAAAGTCTTAAACATATTGTCAGGCACCAACTCTTGTCAGTCTTGCCCAATCTGTGGAGCGAAGCCAAAACAATTGCTCAACATTAAAGATATAAACTCGAAGGCTTTTATGGCTAAGGCACACGCTCTTCAATATGGAATCAGTCCTTTACATGCATGAGTTTGTTTTAAAAATCTCATATACAATTGAGCTTAAGAAGTGGCATGTCAAGGACTGCGACAAGCTTAAACTAAAAGAACGAAAAAGACTTTTACAATGAAAAATGATGAAAGAAATGGGGCATGTGAAATGTGGACAAGCCTCTTTCAAATGGCAGTGGAAACTCCAATGACGGCAACACAGCAAGAAGAGCATTTTCCAATGCAGCTTTACTGTCATCAATTCTTGATTTTGATTATGATATTTTACAAAGTTTTTCATACAATTCTAATAACAATTAACTGCGAGTACGAAATAAACTCGGAAAAGTTTAAAGACTTCTGTGCTAAAGTTTTTGTGGCATATCAGAAAAAATATCCTTGGTATCCGATGTCGCCCACTGTTCACAAAGTCTTAGTACATGGGTACCAAATAATAGACACTTGTTTAGTTCCGGTAGGATACCTTGGGGAACATGCATCAGAATCCCGAAATAATTTATATAAGAGCGATAGAAGAGGCCACGCTAGAAAATGCAGTCGATTAGACAATATTACAGACGTTTTCAATAGATCCATGGATAGTTCTGATCCGTTGCTGTCCAGTACCTATTTAAAATCAATCAAAACTAAACCAACCAACCATACCAGCAGAAGTTATATCTCTACTACAAGCACCACTTTAAGAAATTCAATGTGAAAATGATGATCCAGATTCCACACAGAATTTGTCCGACGAAAATTATGAAGAACTGGACGGACTTGAGATTATTGCTTCAGAAGATGAATACTTTGAACTAGAAGAAAATTGAGTACCTTCTATAGTAAGTAACATAACCAAACTTATTTATATTTGCAAATTTATAAATTGTAAAAAAGGCTATTGCCTTTATTCAGTCGCTAATAGTGTGTACGCGTACAGCTTAAGCAGCTTGAATGTGTCAGTGTGTGGGATAGGCTGTGTGTGTGGTAAGTGAAAGTGTGTGAGAATGGTTAAGTGAATGTATGGGGAACGAGTGTGTGGTGGGATCATGGGCCAACTGATGGACAGCACTGACATCTCTTTTAAACGGACTTTTTCTTTTCTAAGCAGAATTTGGCACGAATTCTAAATATTGTTATGTTTTCGGTAACCTCAATACCTCCACAGAGGATCCCCCCCAAATACGGCGAGCCAAGCCGGGCTACTACCGTGCTATACGAGGAGAAATAATTATTGTCGGGACCTAAGAAACAAGCTTGTAACGATTTGTGCTTGATCTTGGTCTTTTCAAAATGCATAAGTTTGTTTTGCACCGATTTGGCACAAAGTTGTTTTTTTTTTCGATAGACTGTAAGTCTCATTACAAGTTGGTGTTCGATGTGTGTTTAGAAAATTTCGCCTCAGATGAGTCTGACTCTATGATACACACAATATTGGAACTCACCGATACTTCTACGTTAAAACTATATATTATATAATACTACTAAATATAATATTACATGGAAAATCCATCTCTAATTTTCAAGTGCCCCTAACTAACGAACGGTGCATGTCCGACCCCCCTTCTGGAACAATTTTTTGTATAGTTCGACCTTATAAGTACAAAAACCTCATAGAATAGTTTTCATTTTCTAGATTTTTCTAGACGACACACTTTGCAGAGTATTAAAACTCTTCGTGGCGCCTTATAGAGGACAATCTTAATGTAAGCAAGACGGATGTACAAGACAAAAGCAACAAGAAAATACAAATTTTAAACCAAAGAGAGAGAAAGAGTGAGTGCAGCTAACCAAAATCTTTACCTTTCTCATCTTTTGTTATACATATGTGATAACTGTCAAGTTTAGGCGATCCTCAAAGTTACAGTGTTACAGTTTTAGCACCAGCAAAAGTTGCTGTTAGTTTTTCGTGTTTTTGAATCCATCTGGATTCAATGTAAAATTGATATCAAAAACAACTTAAACTTAAGCAAACTTTTGTCTCACGTTAGAAGTTAGAATTTAGAATACCTAGTCTGTTCAAGAATGATGCTTACCTTAGGTAAAGATTTTTCACTTTTAATTTTTTTAAAAGCCCAAAAGTTATAAAGCAACCGTAGGATCCAAAACAGGACCATATTTTTTTCTTCTGCAGCAACAAAGACGTCACAGAAAAAGGCACAACATTGTCCTGTTTGTACATCACCTGACCAATAACTTCTGAAGAAATAAACCAATATTTAAGCATACATATTTTAGATATTTTTAATAGCCATTTTTAACCATATTCAACTTATTTAACAAATTGTAAGTTGTCTTGCATTTTTTGATAGACTTTCTAGGAACAATTCCATTTTCAGCATTTTCGCTTGAGACCTCGAAAACTGGTAGTTGCTGCTGAACGCTTCTTGTATTTGTGGGGTTTTGTTATGTTCTTGTTGTAACGATTCCCTGTGTAGTTGTGAGTAGTTGGTGTTTTGGTATTGCTGCTTGTTGTTTTTAAATCATTTCCACGTGTTATTTAGGTAGTTCCAGTGGTGGGATTTGCTGTGTTGCGAGCTTACGAAATGTTTCCTCTAACAAATGTGAATGTGTTCTGAGCATATTTTTCCAACCAGAGGTTTCCATCACATCGGTGACATATGTAGCTATATGGGAGGTGTTGATCTGATTGTCAGCATAATCGGTAGATACAAAATTTGATTGAGAAACAGACGCTGGCAAGTTAGAATTTTTTTCTCATTTACTGGACTTGACAGTGAGCAAAAGCTTGGCTTTTGTACAAACGTTTACACAAATGGCAAATGGATCAGACACTACATTTTTATGATCATCTGACTTTCGGCTTCATATCGCAAAAGTGCTAACAAAAGTTGACACTAATTCAAAGCTGAGAAAACGAAACTCTGTTTTTCAAAAACAGTTCTGGAAGCAGAGCCAAATCAAATGATACGCCAGGATGAGGTTGGACATTAACCATTTTGGACAGATAATAAGATTAGATGCAACTGTACAGGGTTCTTACAGATAAGTGTGTAACCAAATGTAGAGTAGCATTAGCATTATGCTTTAAGCAGGGCATCCACACACGAATTTGTTCGACGAAATGTTCGTCGTTAGTGGAGGTGTTCGTGGCAGATTTTTGTGTTCAACTTTTTGTTCGCAGAGAATGAGAAACGTTTCTATCTTGCATGTGTTCGTGCGAACATGTTCGTCAATGAATGGGAACAAGTGCACGAACATCATTTACCCAAATGAGCAACGAATTGTGGCTGCAATTTATTGAATGCCCCCCAAAATGATGAAATAATGCTTTAAGCTGCCATATTTTTATGTTTACTCCTTGACATTTTTAAGCAAATGATTTTCGTGAGAAATGTTCGCCTGGTTAGTGGGCAAATGAACTCGTCGAACAAATTCGTGTGTGAATGCCCTGCTTTAACAAAAGAAAAATAAACCTAAAAATTGTTGTTTAACTTTGTAGATAATTTAAAATCAAATTTAAATCACAATGTTATGTTAAATGTACTCAAATAAATACTCACGCTCAATTTTTTATGTTCAATGAATACTTTTGTAATAATTATAATTTTCGCTCTAAGCAGATCTGATGCATTTATGCAACATTTCCTTTTTCCTTAATAAAAGTGTTTAAAATGAAAACTTGCCAAACCGAAAAAGAAGTATCCTTTTTATTTTCCATTTTCTATAAAAAAAAAAAACCGCAACAAAATCGGAGTCGGAGCCATATAAAGGGTTAAGAACGTTTTCATGGTTTTGAATCTATGATAAGATTATTGTAACTTATTTAATACAAATTTTTAGTTGTCTGGAATTTTTGAAAGATTTTCGAGGTACTGTTCCATTTTCAGCATTTTTGATTGAGACTTCGAAAACTGGTAGTTGGCGCTGACTGCTTCTTGTATTTGTGGGGTTTTGTTATGATATTGTTGTTACGAATCCCTGTGTAGTTGTGAGTAGTTGGTGTTATGTAATTGTTGCTGTACGAGTTGTTCTTGAATTGTTGTTTTTAAAACATTTTCACGTGTTATTTAGATGGTCCCAATGGTGGTAGTTGTTGTGCTGCGATCGCACGACAAATCTCCGCTATCAAATGTGAATGAATTGGGATCATATTTTTCCATCCAGCGGTTTCCATCACATCGGTGGCATGAGTCTTAATGAAATCTATCGTTTGTGCTTTCAATTGTTCCGCACTGTGGAGATCAGCTAAAATTAGGGTTTCGGATGCTGTTTCTACAGAGAAATCAACGGTCAGCGCCTCCTCGCACATTACTTTCAGCTTTTCGAGTGCGTACTTATCGGCAGCCGCTAGGAGATCATTAGCCATTGATTTTAGGTTCTGCGCCTTGCCTGTATATATAAATTGCAGCATTTCTTTGAAAACCTCATGATCCACATCGGTTATGGTTACACGATTTAGCTTACGCTCCTCCATCTCATGCTCAAACATGGCCGCAAAGACATCGCTACGCGCTGCAATTGATAGACAATGAATTACAATATATTATCTGGGGTCGCATCGTCTCTCTACCAACCTGCCAGTATGGCCTTGTGCGCCGGAAACTCACGGCCTCCAACCGAAAGCGTTACATCACTAAACTTCTCGTTGACAATTAAATTGCCGAAATCTTCAGATAGCTTACACTCGGGCACTTTGAACTTGGATTGTCCGGAGATGTTCACACTGTCCGCCACCACGCTGATCTCACAGAATATGGTCAGCTTATCCTCGGGCAGGAGACCATTGGCCTGGTCCAAGAGAAAGTCACGGCGTATGAAGGTATGGAAGCCAAAATCTCCGTCCTTTTCAAATGATGCATATTGGAATTCCTCCCTGACATTAGTTTCTTCACGCTTTGCATTTAAAATGCAAATTTTCAACCTGGCTTTGACTTTTGATTTATTACACGAAACTAATCGTGTATATATGGATAAGTAATCCTTGTAATTCGCATTTATGCCTTTGGGATACATTCGTAGACACCATTTCAGTTTGTCCTCAGCACCGTCAGGGAATGTGGAAGAATCGAGTGATTCCCCCAAAACTTCGGGACGAATGCTAAATTTATTTATGGTCCAAATATAGCTATATTTAAACTCTTCTAATTGTGTGTAACACCAATTCTGAGCAACTGGCGTATTAACTTCTTGCAAGCGACTGTCTGCCATTGTGCTACTGGATGCGTGTAGGATCGACGTGACTATCTGTTTCACTTGATACTTTTAGTTGTTATGTGCTGCTATTAAGAGGAATACCCGAAATATTTGCTAGTTTGTTTTGATCATGGTGCCTATCGATATACACGCCTCCGATAACCAGGGCTGCGCACCAGTGACTTACTGAGTCGTGCTAGTTCACTAGTTCCGAAGGTTCAGGGAGTGAACGGCTTAAAATTTTAAATTGTTACCATACTGGGGCTACTCCCAAGAGGAAGAAGGAATTAATCAAATTTAAAAAGTCATTTTTTTGTGCTATACAGTTTTAAGATTACAATCTCGGTAAGAGAAGAAATATTGTGTAGTGCCTAGTTGTTAAATGATTTGTTTTAGGCGTATTTTCTTGTGATAAAACAATACTTTGGCTGGAGCAACCCAAAATACCCAGTTTAGGAGGGAAAAGTTGGCCACGAACAAATTTGGTCACTAACCAGGCGAAGATTTCTCGCGTGCATCATTTGCTAACAAATCTCAACATGAAAATATGGCAGCGACAATTAATACCCTTGTTCCACTGGCACATTCTTGAGGTCATCCGCTGGATGATCTATATGACCTCATTCTTTCTGTGTATTTTCTCATAAGACATAAATGTCCAATCACTGCCCGCTGTCACAACATTTAGCTATTTTCCGCTAAAAGGCTAGATTTTCTATCGATGGGCTATCGAACTGCCCAAGAGTTATCGATAGGAACAGCTGCTCTGTCAATGGCGTTGTTCTAACTCAGTGGGTGGGGGAGAAGTGTATGGACCCCCTTTATTGAAAACCGACTACGCCCATGAGCTGTGCATGGCCAAGGCAAGCGGAAAGTGTTCAATTCTTTGTTTTGGAATGTAGTAAAATGCAGTAATATTTCTTATGTATGAATCCCGCAAACTAGCTATATCGCGATGAGACTACCAGAGAGAGCATGCTGCTTGACATGTGGATAGCGAACTTTTGCAGACTTACGTTAGTGTGACCGTAAACAACATTCGTCAGTGGAACAAGGAAACATCCACTTTTTGACAATGTGACTGAATGTTCGCCTCATATTACCAAGTAGGACCATGTTAACACCTATTAGGAACTCCAAAGCCAAGTCCGGATGCTCATCTTCGTATGTACACTCCTCATCTCTTGAATAGGACCATCGCTCGCAACCCAATTATGCTAGAGACTTAATTTTTTTTTTAATTAAAGATCGTTTAATTGCTGTATTTTAACCTAATGGAATTCTTCATGATACAGCTTTAATTATGAACAAAAAATTCTTTACCAAAATCAGTGAACTCACTTGAATAGGACACTTACACATAGAAACATTTCAGAGAACTCGGATTCTTTTTAACATAAACATAACTTAAATATAGAGTAACTGGCGTAATTTAGATGTAAAAAAAAAGTTTTTAAACTTCAGTCATGCGGTCTGGAAGGGATTGATAAAAACTGGCCAAATAATTTAACGATATCGAGTTCCAAGCTAGTTCGATTGCTTTGATTAGTTCGGGTACACTCGAATACTGTTTTCCTGAGCCATAAATCTCACGTGCCAGCCATCCCTAAACATTTTCGATTATATTTAAATCGGGTGAGTAGGGCGGCCAGATTAGTTGGTCCACATTTTGGCTCTGTATATAGGATTTTACAAATATTTGAAATATGGAAAATTCTCTTTCAATATTTCTTTGTAACACAACGCATTTATCGTTGATGACACAAATTTTATTTTACAGGTGCCATAGTAAGAAATGGCAACCCACACTATCACACCTCCAGCTCTGCTATGCAGGCGGTCCAAATGGTGGGGTTCCTTGCGGAGATCATGGAAATAATAACTGTAACCATCTGGGCCTTCTAAATTAAACTTTTTTTCGTCGCAGTGTCATAACAGCGAGCTCCAGGCCCAAATGCTGCGACAAAAACTGAGACGTTTATTTTTAATCTCTTTAGATGTTTAGCCTTCAAAATAACGCGATGGACAGTGGATAGACTAGCATTAACATCACATTTTTCACGAATTTTCGCCACAGAGTCGTGAGAATTAGACGCTTTTCTTAATATGAGGCGTCTTTCTGCATTGGCAAGCACACTGTGCGTTCGGCCATTAAAATTTTTCCCATATTCAGACTTATGATTTAAGAATTCTGATATGACATGTCGGCTCCTCTAGATTTTTTTTGAGCTATTTTTGCAATTGATTGGCCAGAGTCCATGTATGCCTTTATTTGTCCTTTTTCTTCATCTATTTAGGCTTTTCCTCGACCCAATTTAATTTTAAATTAAAGGCAACAGTCAAAAATCACAAAAAAATTCGATCGGTGAAAACTGTGTGAGCACGTGCCAAAGTAGACGATCAAACTAAACGCATGTTCTATTCAAGTGAAACAAAAATATTGACTCAATTTCAACGAGTTCCAACAAAAAGCAAGAAAAAAAGTATAACGTCTCTTTTCCAGAACTTGCAGTTTGTTGCTGAGAGAGATATTTAGGGCCGTTTTCTGATGTTGGTGGATTTGCTGCATTTGCTTTGCTCATGTTTAATGCTCGTAGCAATCTGCTTTATCCTCATTGATTTCAAAACCATGTACATGCTAATGCAAATTAAGTATTTTTATGTATCCGCGCATATGGTCACACTGAAAAATATTTGAAAAAACAGTAAAGTCTGAATTGTTATTAAGTAAACCAAAAATGCAAAATATTGGATGTGCCTTTAATATTTATACAAGAACACCTGCAGACATTGCTGAAATTACAGATGCACATTCTGATTCCCCCAGTTCATTGCTTAAGCTAAGTTTACACATCCAAATAATTTGGCTAAATTTTGATAAAAATAGCCATGATTAAAGTTTTTACAGGATTAAAAACTTACACGATGGTTCCATACGCAAATAATTTGATCAAATATGGCCGGAAAGTTCCACAATTTGGCCTATATAGCCCAATTTTCATGAAAATTTGTCCAAATTAATTGCTTGTGTGAACATAGCTTTCGACCTATTGTTTAATCCCCCATCATAGTAACAAGTCGTTCCAAAAGAAAAACCTTCTACTTCTCTGTAAAATTCTTGCTTTAATTTGTAAAATTGGCGCGCAATAAAAAGTGCAGAGGTGCTGCCAACCTAGTATTATACCATCCAGCCCTCCCGTTGTGACTGTTACGCAACTGCCCGAATTTATAATCAACCTACATGAGACAATCAATTGCACAAAAACCACATAGTTGCAAAATCTAAATGGATTTCGATTTGAGCAAAAACATGATCATGAGAAAACGGCCCCAAGTTGCACAAAGACAATGTGCAAAAATACCGTTATTTTATCATTTTGTATTTAAGTTATAAGCAATTTCAAAGAGGGTGTCCTATTCAAGTGATGAGCAGTGTGCTTTTGGTACAGAGTGGCGCCCTATAGCGGACAATCTTAATGTAAGCAAGACGGATACCCAAGCCAAATGCAACAAGAAAATACAAATTTTAAACCATAGATTAAAACCGTAATCTTTAACCGAACGAGAAAGAGAGAGTGCAGCTAACCACAATCTTTACCTTTCTCATCTTTTGTTATACATATGTGATAACTGTCAAGTTTAGGCGATCCTCAAAGTTACAGTGTTACAGTTTTAGCACCAGCAAAAGTTGCTGTTAGTTTTCGTGTTTTTGAATCCATCTGGATTCAATGTAAAATTGAAATCAAAAACAACTTAAACTTAAGCAAACTTTTGTCTCACGAGTTAGAATTTAGAATACCTAGTCTGTTCAAGAATGATGCTTACCTTAGGTAAAGATTTTTCACTTTTAATTTTTTTAAAAGCCCAAAAGTTAAAAAGCAACCGTAGGATTTCGCTTCCAAAACAGCACCATATTATTTTCTTCTGCAGCAACTAAGACTTCACAGAAGAAGTCACAACATTGTCCTGTTTGTACATCACCTGATCAATAACTTCTAAAGAAATAAACTTATATTTAAGCATACATATTTTAGATATTTTTAATAGCCATTTTTACCCACATTCAACTTATTTAACAAAAATTATTAGTTGTCTTGAAATTTTTGGTGGATTTTCGAGGAGCAATTCCATTTTCAGCATTTTCGCTTGAGACCTCGAAAACTAATAGTTGTTGCTGAATGCTTCTTTGATTTGTGGGGTTTTGGTATGATCTTGTTGTAACGATTCCCTGTGTAGTTGGGAGTAGTTGGTGTTTTGGTATTGCTGCTTGTTGTTTTTAAATCATTTTCACGTGTTATTTAGGTGGTCCCATTGGTGGAATTTACTGTGTTGTGAGCTTACGAAATGTTTCCTCTAACAAATGTGAATGTGTTCTGAGCATTTTTTTTCCATCCAGAGGTTTCCATCATATCGGTGACATAGCTATATGGGAGGTGTTGATCTGATTGTCAGCATAATCGGCAGATACAAAATTTGATTGATAAACAGACGCTGGCAAGTTAGAATTGTTTCTCATTTACTGGACTTGACAGTGAGCAAAGCTTGGATTTTGTACAAACGTTTACACAAATGGCAAATGGATCAGACACTACATTTTTATGATCATCTGACTTTCGGCTTCATATCGCAAAAGTGCTAACAAAAGTTGACACTAATTCAAAGCTGAGACAACGAAACTCTGTTTTTCAAAAGCAGTTCTGGAAGCAGAGAGGTCCAAATCAAATGGTACGCCCAGGATGAGGTTGGACATTAACCATTTTGGACAGATAATAGGATTAGATGCAACTGTACAGGGTTCTTACAGATAAGTGTGTGACCAAATGTGGAGTAGCATTAGCATTATGCTTTAAGCAGGGCATCCACACACGAATTTGTTCAACGAAATGTTCGTCGTTAGTGAAGGTGTTCGTGACAGATTTTTGTGTTCGACTTTTTGTTCGCAGAGAATGAGAAACGTTTCTATCTTGCGTGTGTTCGTGCGAACATGTTCGTCAATGGATGGAACAAGTGCACGAACATCATTTGCCCAAATAAGCTAATTTGTATCGCCATCTAGGTCATGATTGTGCTAGTTTTCGCTGCCATATTTTCATGTTTACTCCTTGAGATTTTCAAGCAAATGATGTTCGTGAGAAATGTTCGCCTGGTTAGTGGGCAAATGAACTCTTGTTTGACAAATTTGTTCGTCGAACAAATTCGTGTGTGGATGCCCTGCTTTAACAAAAGAAAAATAAACCTAAAAATTGTTGTTTAACTTTGTAGATAATTTAAAATCAAATTTAAATCAAACTGTTATGTTAAATGTACTCAAATAAATACTCACGATCAATTTTTTATGTTCAATGAATACTTTTCTAATAATT